>SNQJ01S0023545.1:15996-47138 GCA_010110895.2 Picea sitchensis | reverse complement strand
ATTTCGTTGAAATTTGAATTAAAGGAATATAAATCTTCGGAACACATAAGCTTAATTCCATACAACGCATGACTGTAGGTTCAGACTGTAGATCCAATAGATATTAAAATATATTGGAAGACAACAATCTAATTAAGTCCTAGTGGATTTTTTGGAATATACAATGACGGAAAATAAATAGTATGCAAAAATCGAAAAGAGAGACTTGGAAGGGGAATTATTATTAAATGAAAATGAACATACTAACAGATAATAAATGAGAATCTGGGATAATGTAAAAAGAGTAAAACTACCAGACTAAACAAGAAATCATCGAATTTCTCCATAAGATCCAAAGAAAAGAGTCAAGATAGAATAATTGTTCATAGCTGCGTGTTGATATTCATTCCAGAATAGCTCATATAACAGATCTATTACTCTGCAATAATTGATTGTTCGTATTTCCAACCAAAAATCGAATATACAACTTTTAAAAATACAACCATATTCTAATTATGCGATTCAATTATTTTACACAGAATAAGGTTATGATCCTTATGCCTTCCGTCAAAATTGGAGGTGCAAGGTAAAGAGTAGACTATCTTTATGAATGGACATTCCTTTCATCCACGATACTAGCATTCTAGTTTTAAGTTTGTATCTATTCCTTGGAAAACCTAGGCACTCTCTGAAGAGTGGCGTTATGGAACCCAAATACCTCTTGTACGGATGGTAGGGCCCTAAATCAAGAAATTGTATATGGTCAAATGTCCCTGCAAGGAAAACGAAATGATTGTTAATGATTATTTCAACATAAGAAAAAAAAACTGAATGTATTCTCAAAAAGAAAAAAATGATTTAAGACGGGAATGGTTTTACCGAGTCCACTTAATTTACGACTCAGGAACCCTAATGTCCTTTTCCTTTCGCGTTTCGGGTTGAGTAGATGCCCCAGATCGAAGGGGGAAATGGAGTCCAAGAACCTCCTGATGGGTACCCTCACAAAACAGGGTCCCATCATTAGAATTGGTTACAAATTTTATTTAAATCAAACTCTCCAGGAAAGAAATCAATAAACTACTGTAACATGGGAAATCCGAATTTTAAACATAGAGCAGATGTTATATACCAATGATGTTATCAAAAGTCTAACATGGACCAATTATCAGTGTTAATAGGATGCTTTCCAATTCGAAGTTTTAAATACAGAATCAACGTTCTTGCCAAAGTTTACCAGGCTCGAATGGGCCTTGTCATTCCCGACATCAAAGATAATGAAATGAAAAATGTTGACCCAAATTTTAAATGAAGACTCCAATAAATTGCATGGTACAAAGCATGTTCGTATAACGAAATTATCCGATTAATAGAATTCCCAAATACCTATTTACATATGGATATGCCGAATGAAAATACAAAAATCTTTCTAAGGGAAATTTATAGTTGTAAAAGTCATCTAGAATTTGGGAAATCTACGGGATGGAGGACCCAAGTAAAACTCAATACAAAGTACCCAACCAAGACAGGAAAATGATATTAAATCCTACCAAATGGAATTTACTTTAACTTGGACAGAATATAATATGCAGTATACAGCGTGAGTTCTACGCCGTCAATTTAACTTATGGGCTAAAATTCTTGCGTAGCCTCGCAGAGGATCAATACCAAATAACATGCATAACAATGGAAAACGTGTAAGGAATGTAGGGAAACAACGAAACCCTAAGAGTACAAACTACATACGAAAACTATGCCTGTGAAAATTTTGTTGAAATCAGAAAACAAGAAGGCAGAATGCCGAGTTCCCTTACAGGAAGGTTGAGAATTAAAACGATAGTGAAGCCTACTCACCAGTAGAGAGAACAGTCCAGGGAGTTTTCAAGGAGAATAACGACAATAGGGTAACCTAACTAAAAGTCATCCTAAGAGTCTGTAATGAAACCTTGAGGTGCCACTCAACTTCTAGAACACAGGAACACCGTGAAACTTACCAGGTGGTCGGATAGAGATGCATGCCTCCATTGGGAAAGTTATCCAAGTCGCCACTCTCCTTCGCTGAGAAACTGAAACGCAGAGCTAATTTTGGAGAAATTCACAAATGATAAAAGTAAAACTCCTTTAACCCTAAAGAACTCATACCATGCAGAGTGAATGTTGATGGTACGAAGGGAGGCTCTGGCCATGTGATGGAGCATAGTTGGCGCGTCCATATTGGACGAAGGGTCAATTGATAGCCCTCCTTTTTCACATACACAAGGCCTCCATTAATGGTCGGTTCAGAGGCTTAACCCTTGTCTGACAAGAACCTTTCCTTTCACATTAAATGGGATATGAAGTAAAGGGCAGTTTTCTTTGTGACTCGACCATATGGAAATTGTTAACTCTCACTGCTATCAGTTCAGCTAGTACATCGTTCATTTGAGACATCGTTTAGATTAGGTAGAGTTAAACAGATTGTTAGCATGGGATTTTATTAACCAGAAAACCTTTATGTCGATTATGACTTGAATATCTTTACCCAACCATTAAATTACCGGGGATTCATTTCGATGAATTTGGCCTTGAAAGGAAATTTCAAACATCTTATGTTAACCATCAACACTTCGCCAAGGTGTATAACCCCGACCCCAATACGTTATGCATGGTACACGAGCTTTTTCGAATATTCAAATGAGTTTAACCTTGTGCGCAATAAAGACGTGTGTTACTTAGAGGAGAGTTTAGGACCATAAGTCCTAAGCCTATCATAGTTCTAAGCCTAATATAACGTATACACATACACACACACACACACACACATATGAATGTCAACATAACTTTAGAGCTAAAAGGAAATGTTAGATTGTGGAGTTTTCCCACTTAGGAACTCTGTTCAATGTGTGTAAAGCTGGGTAGTAATGTCATCGTTGATAATCTGAGCTTAAGCAAACTTATCATAGTTTAGCAATGGAGATAAAAGGCTACTTTCTTTTAATTACGAGTGTGTTTAAGGAATTGGAGATTAATGTCCCTAAGAAATTTTTATTTATTTATTTATTTTATTTATTTTATTTTTATTTTTTATTTTTTATGACAAATTTGAGGTACATTACACAATCGACTCCCTATCTCCCAATAGATTGAGCATAAAATTCAAAAGGAATAGTGTCCAACCCTTTGATACCAATCCAACCCTCTAACTATATATGTGCCTCCCCCCTCCAATAAATTGAAACCAAGCCCACCCTATCAATAGAGAGGTTTCCACCCTTGACTATAGGGAACCTAAGGAAACGAGGCTTTCCTCCCACCTCTCCAACATCCTAAGGATTGAAATGGGTGTGACCTAGAGTAGGCCTGTAAGCTTCTTGTTGGGCTTTGTTCCTCTCGACTACACCTAAGGAGATCCAAGCTCTACCAAGAAATACTAAAACAACATAGAAGAAACACAACAAAGACTCATAGAATATCAACCTTCCATGAGGTTTATCAATTTGAATATGATTTCCCTTCATATTCTTTCCTTATTGGATGGATTTTTCAATCCTTTGCACATGAAAATTCATCATTTATGTAGGATGAGGGTTAATTCTTATGCAAGGTGGAGAGTTGGTTGATGGATGGAAGGTATAGGAGAAAATGACCTTCAACATCTTGAATGCTTCCTTAACACCCCATAGAAGGGCTCCATATTTGATATGTGGATATGAATATAGTGATGTTTTAGGGTGGTTTCATTCCTGCTATCCCACTTACATCCAAATCTTGAGTAGCCGGGAACACTCCTTTATTGGCTAGTCTATCCACTAGGTGATTTTCTTTACATTTTGCATTGAGGGGAATGAGATCTAAGATGAGAGTGATGATGCTGGTAATTTATTCCAGACCTAAGGAAAGCCTCCATTTATTCATTTGTGTATCTAACTGGGTGCCATTCAGTAGTTGTTTGAGAGAATTCACCAATATGAGGGAGTCCCCTTCAACAATTAACTTGTCATATGAATGAGTTATAGAAATGAGGAGGCCCTTTTCTAGAACTACCAACTCAGTTGCACTATTTGCATCTGTCCCAAGGATCCTTGAAAACACCCTTAGGAGGAATCCCTAAAAACTCCCCCTAATCAAGAAGGACTCGAATTACCCTTCGAGGATCTATCGAAATTGAGTATTATTAATTATGATAGCATGGAAGACCAAACCTTTAGCCATGGGGAGAACATGATGTATATTTTCCCTCCAAATTCATGGATCTATGCCCCATAGAGAGGTGATTCTCCATCCTTTTTAGCAACATTTTCTTCTTTTGTCTGATCAAGAAGAAGATTAAATAGTTTTTTAATGGGTCTATCAAGATAACCTAGTGTGAAAGCATTCATAAGAAGGACATTAAAATATGATTTGGGGGAAAATTCACATCTATAAAGATATTTAATGATCCTTCAAGATGAGCTAGTTTTAAATGACTCATAAAATTAACATTAGAATATGAGTGGTGGCAATTTGGCCTCCCTAAAGATATTTAATGAACCCATCAAGATGAGTTAGTGCTCAAAAGATGAGCTAACACGAAAGGAGTTGTAAAATGGACATTAGAATGTGAGTGATGGTAATGTGACATCTAATACTTAATGGATTTGTCAAGATGAGCTAGTGATGAAAAGATTACAAGATGGAACATTAGAACATGAATGGTGGAAATGTGATATCTCAAGATAAGTTAAGATCGAAAACCAAAAACAATATGAAAGGAATTGCAAGAGAGAAATCAGATTATGGGTGTGGCAATATGGCATCTATAGAATTGTTAATTAGGTTTGTCAAGATAAGCTAGTGTGAAAAGAATCCCAACATGGACATTAAAATGTGAATGGAGGTAATGAGGAATCTTTAAAAACATTTAACATGATGACTTAGTGCTTAAAAGATAAGTTAAGTGTGAAAGGAATCACCAGATAAACACTATAATATGAAGATTCTACGACGCGTGTTTTTTTCGCCGAACAATTTCTCGTCGAATTTCAAAAAAATATCCCCAGAAAAAATCATCATTTCGTAGAATCTTTAGCCTATGACAATTACAATGTGACATTTATAAAAATATTTAATGAACTAGTCAAAAAGAGGTAGTATTAAAAAAATAATGTTAATAAAAAGAAAAATATGAGCTATAGCAATATAACATCTATGAAGATTTTTTATCACTTCTCACTAATAAATTATTTTAGGGGATCAAATTGTCTACAAAGACTTTTTGGATTTGAACTTATAACCTCTTAAGAGGAAACACATGTTCTTAACCATTAAATCCACTCATATAAGTTGAAAGAAGAAATACATGTTATTAATGATTAGACCCCTCATATAAACTAAAATATTTCTCATATAAAAAAAATTAAAACAAATTACTGGTACGGAGTGGTGTAAGTTGCTTACTCAAAGCGACATTGACATCACATCATATGAGCATCTTCTTCGACGCGTGGGGCTTAGGGAAGCACGCATTTTATATATGCCCATCTGCTCCCTTGCAATTTTACCCTTCTATCTCGGTGCCTGCACATTATCTTTTTCTTTTTACAGATCCAAATTTACCCTTCTATCTCGGTGCCTGCACATTATCTTTTGCTTTTTACAGATCCAAATTGGAAGCAATTTCACTCTTCTGTCTGGGTGCCTGCACATTATCTTATTCTTCCATTTTTATCCATCCAAATTCCAATCTCGATGGCAGATGCTTCTGCTGCTGCTTGCTGGTCCTCCATGGCGGGTTATGCGTCGACTTCTGACTCCCAGTACCATCGTGGTCCTGATGTCAAGAAAACCTTAGCCACCGATCTCTACCACCTTAACCTACTAAAGTTACAGGTCTTTCTTGACAAACCAGATACAGGTTGGGCAATACATCCTTTCCCAAATCAAACCGCGATTCGAGTAGCGTCTATCCATGTACAATTTTCTCTCCAACTTATGCGGAATCGGAATGGTGCCTAAATGAACTCCTCTCGATGGTGAAGACGGGAAATACTATTATTCCTGTATTTTACAAGGTTAAGCCTGAGCATCTCCGGCGGACAAAGTGGACAGGCACAGAGAAAGATGGACCGTACGCTATAGCCCTGCGCAAATACGAACAGGAGCAGCGACACGGCACCGAAACAATTCAACGATGGAGAGAGGCTCTTAAGGATGTTGCAAATATAAGCGGCTTGGAGCTCGAGGCGTTTAATGGGTGAGGATCTGCCATTGTCCAATTCGTCCAATTCGTTATAAATTTTGAAAAATTTGATTGCTTTAGTAGATAAATGACAATTCAGGTAGTCTGTTCCTGCTATTTATTTTACGCCCTGAACAATATTCAGGGAGGAAGAGAAGCTATTGGAGAAAGTGGTGCAAAGCGTCCTGAAAATTTGTCCACCACCGTTGGCTGTGGCAAAATATCCAACTGGGCTGGAGGAAAAAATAGAAGAATTTGAAAGGACAGTGCTATCGGAGCATCATAGGGAACACCGAGTGGTGGCCAAGGTTGTGGGGATTGTGGGTTTAGGCGGAATTGGGAAAACGACCTTGGCTAGATATTTTTTCAAACTTAAGAGATCAGATTACGAGAGGTCATCCTTTTTATTTGATGTGAGGGAAAACACAGCTGAAATAAGTCTAAAATCTTTGCAAAGTAGGCTAATTAAAGACTTAAAACATCAAGACACCGTAATTGAGGGGTGGGAAGAAGGTATAGAGACACTTCGAAAGAATCTCCTATCTTGTCACGCTCTTGTAATATTAGATTGACGTGGATCATATCAATCAACAGTAATTTAGCGAATCTCCAACATGTCGATCTGGCTGGGTGCAAGAGTTTGAAGACGCTGCCAAATTCTTTCGTGAATTTAACAAATCTCCAACATCTCGATCTGGCTCGGTGCCACGGTTTGGAGAGTCTGCCAGATTCTTTGGGGAATTTAACAAGTCTCCTATACATCGATCTACGGTTCTGTGAAAGTTTAAAAATGCTTCCAAATTCGTTTGAAAATTTAACAAAACTCCAACACATTGAGCTGTATCATTGCAAAAATTTGAAGATGCTACCAAACTTTTTTGGTAATTTGACAGATCTCCAAAGCATTGATCTCTCTTTCTGCAAAAGTTTGGATATACTTCCAAATTCCTTTGAGAATCTATGGCAACTTGAACACCTGCATTTGGAGGGTTGCTCCAGTTTGACCATCTCCAGCGAAACACTTGGAAATGTGACTAAGCTTAAATGCTTAGATCTCTCATGTTGTCTCGACAACAAATTATTGCCTCCCGAAATTGTTCCTCTACTGTCCTTGGAAAGGTTAAATTTGTTGGGTACAAACTTAAAAGAATTGCCTCGTAATCTTGTATCCCTGAGCAATTTGAAAGTCCTTAGAGTAGGAAGCCCTTTGTTGGAAGTGCTGCCGCCTCTTTTGGGTTACCTAACAAATTTGAAGAAATTGTGGCTTAGTGGCTGCCACAAATTGCAATGTCTACCGGATTCAGTTGAACTGTTGAGTCAGTTGACAGAGTTGAAGATATGGAATTGCGGAATCCAATACTTACCAGCAGCTGTGATGAAGATGAACAATCTGAAATTATTGGGAGTTTACAAATGTCCTTTACGCGAGCTGCCATTTCAAAGACAGGTGAGTTCGGCATTGTTTCATCTCCAGAAGTTCGAGCTGTACCGCACAGAAGTATTGGAGGTTTCCTTTTCTCAAGGTGTTTGCCCGAACCTTGAGGATCTGAGTATCGTGCGTTGTGAACATCTGGTGGAGGTTGGAGTATTGCCAACAACACTAAAAAATCTTGATGTAGGGTGTTGTGTTGCATTGAGGAAAATAAGAGGGTTTTATGATGTTGCAAAACTTCAAACGCTGGACATGAGGGAGTGTTATGATATAGAAGTGGAGGAGCTGCGACGTTTAGTGCACATGTGTGGTCTTGTATTAGATGAAATACTCTGAACCAAAACACAAGATAGGAGTTATGCTCCCTTGTATTATTTAATGAAGGCGGATTACATCTTTATATAGGAAAAAGACTCTACCGAGTAGGTTACACGCAAACCAAAGACAACTAGATAACTGACTATGAAATGACTCTTCTAAATGGCGCTTACAAACCGCGCTTATTACTCGTGCTAACAACTAGCTAACATCTCCATTATTCCAAGTCTCCCCCCTTAATGAAGAATGGATTGACTACACCTAACATCTCCCTAAACCGTTCAAACTTAATCTTTCCAAGAATCTTAGTGAAAATATCAACAGCATTTTCACTAGTATTACAATACATAAAGAGTTATTTCATTTGACGCAACTTTTCTCGAACAAAATGATCTTGAGCTTCAACATGCTTTGTCCTTGCATGAAAATCAGTTCTTAGCAATATTGATTGAACTTTGATTATCACATTTGATCGTCATAGGTTCCTTTCGTTAATACTCCAATAGCTTGAAGAAGTCTTCTTAACCAAGCAACTTCACAAGTTGATACACACAAGGCTTTTGCTATATTGCCGGTAGAAAACAAAGATATAGTAGGCTGCTTTTTCTTGCTCCATGAAACAACCCGGATCCAATGCTGAACGCAAGTGGTTGATCTTCGATCATCAGTTAGAGCCAATTAGAATCTTAGTAACTTGTCAACTCAACATCGGATGCATCAATATATTTAATACATAATCAAGTGTACCTTTTAGATGCAGATGCGCGCCTTTCTTTTGCATTTCAATGACTTTCATGGGGTTTAAATGCATGGGCTTAGCACGCTCGCGAATGAATATTGGAGTGCGGTTTGTGGTGAGATAATTGGACTACCATCTATCTATCACATGAGTGCCATTCACCTCCTTGAACCATCATCACAAGAAAGTTTCACATTACGTTGCGTAGAACAATTGAAGACTTACATTGATCCATTTAAAATCTCTTAAGTATTTCTTTGATATATTTACTCTGACAAACAAAAAGTTTGGCCACATTTCTCAAACTTCAAAGACCCTAGGTAGTAATGTAACTCACAAGATCTTTCATTTCAAATGCAACTGATAATTGCTCCTTGATTTCATCAATTAACTTCTCTGCATTTCTGTAATTATTAAATCATCCGGCATATAGTAAGAATCAATGGCTCTTGTTCATCAAATTTGGTATCTGATTTGGATCACTTTACTCCTCATAAAACCACGTTGAAGAAAGAAAGTCTATCTTCTCATACCATGACCTAGGTGCATATTTTAGTCCATACAATGCTTACTTTAACTTACACACTAAATTGTTCTTGCTTCAACAAACCCTTGGGTTGGGTAAGGTAAACCTCTTCCTTTAACTCACCATTCAAAATGCATATTTAACATCTAGTTGATGCAACTTCCAATGATACTTTGTAGCTAAAGCAATTAACATTCTAATAGTATTCGAATTTAGCTCTTGGTGCAAATGTTTATTTATAATCAATACCTTTTTTTGTGAATACCCCTTTGCAACATGTCTAGCCTTATACTTATCTATACACCATCTGGTTTAAACTTGGGTTTTTATATCAATTTGCATCCAATGTGGCCTGGCAATGTTTAGACAATTCGGTCAATTCCCAAGAATTGTTTCATTATAGATTCATATTCTTCCTCCATTGCATTTTCGCCATTCATCATGTTCATTAGCTAAATCAAAATTCATGGAGTTCTTGACATTTGAAGTAATGCTACTCATGGGGCATAGTCTTTATACCTCTCGGGAAGCCAAATCTGTCATGAAGATCTTCTCACCCGATTATCTTCCTCCCCACTTTGTGAAGATCATCTTCACCTCTAGGTGGCTTGTTGCTTGAATTGTCCATATCCTTTGGGTCCTTCTTGTTGATGTTCTTTAGCATTGACTGTGGGGATAATGTATTTGTGCCATTGGGGGATGGTTGTTGTTATCATTTCTGAGGATGGTTGTTGTTGTGTGGGCTGCTGCTTCTCTTTGACTGGCACATCTTCTTTAACTCCTTCATCAAAGAAGTCTATGCCATTCCTCATGACTATTGTCGTCATGATTTCTTACTTCTTGCTCATAAGTACATCTCTACTTGCAAATGCTTTGTGAGGTAGGTAGGATCAAGCAGTTTGTATGCTTTAAATTGAGCGATTACCCAATGAAAATACATTTAGTGGCTTTAGCATCCAATTTCTCCTATTCTCCTTTGGAATATTTGCAAAAACCTTACACCCAAATACTTTCAAATTGATGGCTGGGGTTTGGAACCATACAAAGGCTTCGAAAGGAGTAATACTATCAAGACACCTTGTTGGACTTCTATTCTTTAAATAAGCTGCAATATTTATGGCTTCAACCCAAAATGCATTTGAGAATTTTACCTTTCATCATCTTGCATGCACACCTCTACGAGTTTTGTTATTTTTCCTTTATTTCTGTTTTTCTTTGATGAGTCAGAAGTGCGTAATTGTTGTGCTATTCCATTCTCTTTGCAATATTTGTTGAAGTCCCTAATTTATACTCTCCCCTTGATCTAAACGAAGTATTTTGATGTATTTTCTGCTTTTCCACCATGGTTTTGGATTCCTTAAAGTACTCGAAAACGTCACTTTTTAAGTCTGAGGAAGTAAACCCATGTGTATCTGGTGCAATCATCAATAAATATGAGAAAATAATAAGCACCACCTAAGGAACCTAGTCATGGGCCCTAGAGCATCAGTATGCACAGATCTAACACATCTCTCTTTTTTTCTTATCGGGATTAGAGGGGAATTCATCTCGTGCATCTTTCCTATGCACATCCATCACAAACAATTTTCTCATTTTTTAACATGGGAAGTCCTTCAACCATTCTTTTTGTAATAACAATAAATGTCGGGATGATTGATGTGTCCATGCCTTTGATGCCAAGGGATATGCATTTGGCATAGTCAATCGATTACATGAGTATTGCTTTCTTTGGTAGCATCAAGTTTGTATGAATCCTATAGACTCGTTGCAGCGGTTCGAGGAAGTGGTCTGTGAATCCTTCACTATGTAATAATTCTTGAAGAATTCAACCTTCAAGTTATGGTCTGTAATGGTGGATAGAGAGATCAAATTTTTCTTTATTCGGCACATACACCACATTGCGAATGTATTGAACAATACCATTCGACAATGTCACGGGAATGTCTCCATATCCCTTGTCGATGACCCTTGATCATCTCCAATATATATGCTAACACCATTCTATGTTTCTTTAAAATTAGCATACCAATTTTTATTACAGTCATATGTACCGATGCTCCGAAATCCACAAACTAGGCCGAGAATCATCCGTTTGTTTCAGCAGATAAAACAGCGTTAGACACAAAGCGACCCTAAGATCTCGTGAGTCAAAATTGGGGGTTCATCAATATCATCACTAGCAATAAATAATCGTGATCTTGGTTGAGAGATTTTTCTGCATAATGACTTGAATGTGTTCTATGTTTATTCCTAGTCTCATCACTTTTTTCTTCTTATGACGGTCTTTAACCATGCCGGGTTGACCACAATAAAACAACTCTTTGACTCATTTAACCATATGTCCAGGTTGACCACAATAAAAACAACTCTTTGACTCATTCCTATCAGATTGCATACCTTGATTTGGAGATTGTCTTCTCTGCGATGAACCGCCTCTCTGCCATGAACTGCCTCCTCTGCCTCTTACTCCTGATCTTCCTCTCGCAAATCTATTATTTGACCACAGTGCCAAATCTTTACTTTGAGGCTTCAGATTCCCGCGCCTCTCTTCCTCTTGCAGCAAAATACCTGTCAGTTCTTCAAACATAGGAGGTTTCTCCCTTGCTGCAAGACCTATTATGAACATATGATAATCTTCTAGCATACCATTTAAGGTAATAGTCACTAGATCAGTGTTGGAAACAGTTTCCCCTATATTTACTAGCTTGTCTTTCACCTCTTTAATGCGACCCAAAAATGAACTAATAGATTCATTTCCATCCATCTTAATGCCTAACAATTTAGTTTTCAGAAACAAAATGTGATTTGTGTTGCTAGTTTCATACAATGATTTAAGCGTTGTCCATGTAGCAGCAGAAGTTGTAGCGTCTCTAATATGTGGAATTATGCTATCTTTAACTGACATGCGCAACAATACCTTTTCCTTGTTTTCACGCTTCTCCCAGTCTTGGATCTGTGCTGCTGTCGCACCTGCAGCTGCAACAAGTTTCAGTTCAGTTCCATTCGCAATGTTCCAGACACCATAGCCCTCCATGAGCGTCTGCATCTTGAATTTTCAGTTAATGAAATTCAAGCCATCTAGCTTGTTGGCTTCGTTGAGGTAGGTCTCTGCCAAAGGATTCACCATCACTGCAATTTAGTCTCTGCAAGTAAATCACCAAGGATATGCAACTTTCTGTCGAGTTTTCTCCTATGCTGAGCAGTTTGTCGCTCTGTCTTCGGATCCACTGATCCAACTATATTTCTATTGTCAACTTAAATCATGCGTGCATCCACCTTTAAATCATACATGCATCCATGCATGCACCTTTAAATCATAACCCCCACTTTTAAACATGCACCTCAAAATTTCTTACCCACTTTAAATATATAAAAAAAAAAATTCCTTAAAAGAAACCTCCCTTTTTTGTTTTAATACACATGCATGCATCCACCTTAATAATAATAATAAAGTGAATAACTCTTCCTTAAATTTCAAATACACATCCACTTTTATTTATTTAGCCATCCTTTACACCTTTCATAAAATAATGAACCGTGCACTTAAACAAAACGTATACCACTCATGCCATCCAAACTCCACGCATGCATCCAAAGTCTACTTTTCAAACTCATGCATGCATTCAAACTTGCATCAAACTCACGCATGCATTCAAATTTTGCAAATGAGGATCGACCTTACGCCACGCTCCAAGTTCACGCAACCTCTTCTGCCTCGATTTGCTCACAGATCTTCCTCCATGCTCAAAGCCTCAACCTACTCTCACGCAGGTATTCTCCAACTCAAATCACGTCTCTTCTTATCCAACCTGTGGACCTCTTCTTCCATGCAACTCGAACCCACGTGGTTCTTCACGGATCAAGAACTTACTCAGCTCTCACAGAACTCACGCTATCCACACCCTCTCCCCGTGGCTCTGATACCAAGATAAAATAAACTATGCAAACAAACACGGTGAGGCTATGCTCACTTCTGTATTATTCAATGAAGACGGATTGCATCTTTATATAGGAAAAGACTCCCCTGAGTCAGTTACATGCAAACCAAAGACAACTAGACTCTTAACTAAGAACTGACTCTTAACACGCCTACAACTGACTCTCACAACTGAAGCTTATCACTGGTGCTTATAACTGGCGCTTACAATTGGCGCTTTCTCCATTATTTCCAAGTGTATTATCAGGCCCCCAGATAAAGCACGTTGTGGACGAATCCAACCTCGAATGGGATCATTCCTTGCGCCCTGTTTGGCGAGGTTGGACCCGACTCGACGATTCCAGAGTCCAGCAGGAAGTTTTGGAGGAGTCTTTTTGCGACGGTTGGACCCCAGTAGATACTGACAGAGAGGAGGGTTACGATAGCGAGGATTTTGAGGAAGAAATGCTTTACCACGGTGAGGAATCTGAGGAGGATGACGACAGCTAGGAATCTGAAGAGACAATGGAGGTTTACTACAATGAGCAACCCCGGAAGCAGGTTTGTTTTGCCAGATTTGAATCTTCCAACCTAATTATAAGACTTTATAGTAAATGTAAATGTAGAGAGTATATTTATAACACTTTATTAGTCCCTGCCTGAGGGGTAATAGCAATCGATTCACTGTTGAAGCCCCATGGGATAGAACGGTTGGTAAGATGTAGATATACTTTTTCTATTTGGGGAGAGATCACGGGTTCGAGCTTTGTGTCTTTGGGGTCACAGTTTAGCATCCCATATCATCTACAAAGTGGAGAAGTATCGGATGAGTTTCCCAAACAAAATTTCCCATGGAAAAAAAAATAAAAAATCGATTCACGTTGAATACATATTACTTTGTTGAATACATATTACTTTGTTAGTTGAACAAAAAATTCTGCATGATTTTCATAGTTTTACTTTAAACATTTTATTTTACCGCAGCGGCCTTCTCGACATTGAGAAAGGTTTGGAAGGTTTTTAATGCTGACACGTTTTGGCAAAAGTTTTGGCAAATTGTACAGCACAACATTGAAGTGGGTAGAGGCCCGAGGGGCATTCATTCGGCCCTGTTTTTGCCTTTGAAATTCACGCTCTTTCACATTTCCCAAGCATGCCCAAGATCTAAATTTTCGATCCAAGATTTTTAAAATTACACTTCATGTCAAATTATCAATTATCTATAGAATTACTTTTTGCCTTTACTCTATGATACAGGTCAATACTTTAAAGCAACTTTTGTTTTGAGAATAGTCTAGAGAGTTATGTTTTCTTTGATTATTAAATGATAAAAAGTCAATCCATTGAAGCAACGCTTCACCATTTTCTTGAATCATTAAAAACCTTCACGGGACTTTGTAAAGATTTTCTTTAGATTTATTTAAATAATAATAATATAAAAAATAAATTGTTATATATCCATTGAAGCAACGCTTCACCATTTTCTTGAATCATTAAAAACTTTCACGGGGTTTTTAAAGATTTTCTTAAAATTTATTTAAATAATAATAATATAAAAAATAAATTGTTATATATATAAAAGCAAGGTTTCACCATTTTCTTTATTAAAAACCTCCACGGAGTTTTGTAAAGACTTTTTTGAGATTTATTTAAATAATAATATAAAAAATAATAATTAAAAGTCTAAAAAGTCGTATAAAAATTATTGAGTCAACCGTAAGTTCAAAGTTAGAAATCGCTTCTTTTTATTTAAGGTGTAATTTTAAAAGATAATATGAAAATAGAAAATTTCAATATGGCTTGTTGAATTTTTGAAAAAAATTAATTAATATAAGTTTGAATAATTTTTTAAATTTAGTATTAAAATAATAAAAGTTGGATAGTGGTAATGTTTCTCCAACTTTGTATTGGAGTAGTAAAACCATTTATAAAGGATTTGTACAGATGGATAGTAAAATATTTTAAGAAATGAAGATTTTTTTTCAGAGATAATTGTTTCAAATCTTGTGAGAAATTGTTGGATTTGTAGATTTAAGTGATTATTTTTGTAAAATCCAAAGAGTTTTTCAACGTACTAATCAATTTTTACATTTAAAAATGAATTATGAATAACAAAAAATAATGATTTTTATTAAAAAAAAACCATTTCTTAAAACAGCTAACCAACTCCAAAGTTTATTTGAAATTTAAAATCATGATATTTATAATTTTAAAGAAACAACAATTAGTGAATTTGTGGATGAAATCTATTTTTGAAAACATAAAACATCATGTATATGGAATTTTATTTATAAACAAAATTTGTTTTATTTATAAACAAAATTTAATAAGCTCAAATCTCCAAAGTACTTGGGTTTCAAAAAGAGCCAAAATACTTGGGTTTCAAAAAGAGCCTAAACGGAAGGGAATAGTCTATAAAGGTCATAATAATATGCCTAAACTGAAGGGAATAGTCTATAAAGGTCATAATAATATGAATATTTTATTGGTAAACTATGGTTAAACATACCCCAAAATATAAATATTTTTTAATGAAATTGTTCAAAGTACTTGGGTTTCAAAAGGAAACTAAACTGAAGGGAATGAGCGTATAAAGTTCATAATAATATGTCCCGTGAGACAGTGCGGTTGGTAATGACAAGTACCTTTCTCCAAGTGTTGGGAGGAGGTCTTGAGGTCAAATCTGGCTGGGTCTCCGGGACGAATTGTAATGGCTGCTTGTGATGTAAATGATTTATATCTCTAATATAAATCGAGTTAACTTCTCGTTGGAAAAAAAAAAAAGTTCATAATAATATGAATATAAGGGAATGAGTGTATAAAGGTCATAATAATATGAATATTTTATTTTTATTGGTAAACTATAATACTCAATGTTAATGTTTTTTTTAATGAGATTGCTCATATATTATTAATGTTTTTTTATGAGATTGTTACTACGGTCATAATAATATGAATATTTTATTTTTATTGGTAAACAATAGTTAAACATACTCAATGCTTATGTTTTTTTTAATGAGATTGCTTATACATTATTAATGTTTTTTTTTAATGAGATTGCTACTACATTATTATTGTAACAACTATATCATATATAATTTTTAATAAAACAAAATAGTGTATGATTTGAAATAAAAAATAATATTAAATATCAAGTTAAGTTTTATCAGTGGTGCTCTAATATTTTTAATCTTAATGCTATGTAAAGCTTTGTGTACTATTCCAATAATATCAGTAATTTGCCTACCCTAAATAAAACCAAATTATTCCTTGGAGATACCAAAGGACAAGGTGTATTTAACTCTTTTGGCAATAATTTTAGCAATAATCTTATAAACCAAATTACATAAAGTTATAGGTTTGAAATCTCCAAAAGAACTAGGATTCTCACTCTTAGGAATAAGAGCAAGAAACGTAGCATTCAAAGCTCTAGACACCCTACCTTTTTTCCTGGACTCTTCCACCATCTCTAAAATATCATTTCCCAAAATATTAAAAAAGCCAAAAAAAATTCCACAATCCAGCCATCCGGGCTAGGACTTTTTGAAGCTTTAAATCCTTTAAGAGTTGACAAGATTTCAACTGATATTACTCGCTCAATCAATCTAAAACTATCTTCCTCTGAAAACATCCTTGGGTAGTTTTTTAAAACTTCTAGTTGATTAGATATGGCCAGGTTAGGTTGTGCCTTGTATTGTAAGTTCTGAAAAAACTCAACAACTTCTAATTGTAGACCTTGATTACTAGAGATCACATTTCCCTCCTCCCTAGTAATCCCCCAAATAGTATTGATCTGTTTCCTGGAATTTGCATACGCATGAAAAAACTTGGTGTTCCTATCCCCTGAAGCCAACTAGTTAATTCTACTTTTTTGCCTCCGTGTTTCCTCTTCCTGTCTCAATAGTGACAATTTCCTCTGTTCTTTTTCTGCAATTAGCACTTTATCCTCCTCCTCGTCAAAACCTCCAGGATGATTAAAGTATAATAAATCCAACTCAAATTCAAGCTTTACCAACTCTTCCTTTTCTTCATGCCTTTTATTTTTCTCCCAGTTAACCACCAGAGCCTTAAGTAAATTTAGATTTTTGACCAGTAATTCCATCGGATTTAGAATCTCCGATCCTAACAATCCATCCTAGTTGGATTGGACAAACTTATCAAACTCTGGATCTTCCAACCAGATAGAATTGAATTTGAATGGATAACTGACTTTTCTATTTTCTAGTTCTAAGTGGAGAACCACCGGCATATGGTCAAAATTTTTTAAGTTGCATACCAAAGATCTATATCTCATTCCTGAGTGCGCAAGATCCTTTGAAATCAAATATCAATCCAGGCATTTAGCTATGTAATCATGTCCTCCTATACCATTCCTCCAAGTAGGAAGTAATTTTATAGGCTCTACATCCACCAACCCTTCTTCATGAATCAATTGACTAAAATAAGGATGTAACGAATCTGCTCTGGCATGGACTCCCCATACTTCTCTACAGGAAGTAGTGAAATTTAGATCACCCCCTAGCACCAGGTTATGTTCCTTAAGTATACCGTCTCTTTTAATGGCTTCCCAGAAAACCTCTCCATCAGAATACAGACCATAACAATTAATCACCTTCATTCTTCTATCCAGATCTTTAACAAATCCTTCTAGCATAATCCCTGTAGGAGTCAAGAAAGAAAAGAATTCAACTTTCCTTAGATTCCAAGCTGTTAACAACCCCCCAGAGTGTCCTAAGGAATCCACCCCACATAAGAGCCAATGAGGAAGTAATATAACAAACAATTCTCTAGCTTTTGTTACACAAACCATTGTTTCTTGAATAAGTAGCACATTTGGTTTACTTAATTCTAAAAATATTTTAGGGCTAAGTACTTGGAGTTTCCCCCCACCCCCTGACATTTAGTGATTCCACAATCATTTATTAACTCTAGATAGGGATTTTTGTGCTCTAAGCTCCCTCGGACCATCAATCATAGTAGAACAGGAAGTAACACAGATCACCTTCTCTCGCCCAATATTTCTCGCACTTCTATTCTTTAGTGGAGAAAAATCCTTCTCCAATCCCCCCCCACAAATATGGGCAAAGGAGACTTGGTGAGAATATCCCTATAGGAAGGAATCAGATTTACAATAGTTTCATCAATCTCAGAAAGCGTGGATGGGTCATCCTGCCCACAAGTACTCTGACCCCCCACAGACTCCTCAACGAACCCTGGATGCTAAACTTCCTGTGAAACCAGAGAAAATGGCTTGTCTCTTTCCTTCGAGCCTACAATTGAAGAATCTACAGAAGATCGTCTTGTAACTATGTTCCTATCTGATCCTCCTAGAAACCCTAAGGACCCACCCTTCAACCCCAAATCCTCAAAGTGACTACTCGAACTATAACCTTCGACAACAAATTCACATTGAGACACACTCCTCTGAGCAGCCCTATCTTCCCCACCTTTCAAGAAAAGTTTCTCTGAGCCCTCCTCCGCAGACAGAGAATTCTTACCAGAATCGGTAGTATCCCCCCCCCTTCCCCAAAGCCTCCATCTTATCCTCTGTAACAGACCTAAAAACAACCCCCCAACCTCAGAGCTCAAAGTTATCTTACCTCCCATTTTCCTCCCTAATCCTGCCAAAACTTCAGTAGAATCCAACTGAGTTCCTACCTCTCCCTTCTTAATAAATACCTCCAAAGGATCATTACTATCAGGGTTTAACACAATACCATTCCCATCAATTGAAGCAACAATTGGCTTAGAGAATTCCAACCCACAAATCTTCAATTCCCCCTCATCAATGACAAAAATTAAGGAATTAAAATTTGGGCAAACTTGATTCAACTTACTAGTCACCAAATCACATTCCTCGGTCGATGCAAACTTGTTCATGATCCATTCCTCCATGGGCATATTTAATTCATCTACAACCATTTCACCATACACCAAATCCTCCAAGAGTCGCTTTCTTGCTATCCCCACTACATTGATTCTTCAAGTGACATGTCTCCTTATACACTAAGCATCTGAATGGCACACCCAAATAGTCAAGCCTTTGTTGGATCACTATACCACACCAATTTATTTCAATCTCCATCGGTAACCCTTTAAACATGTCAATTTCTATTAGCAGTCTGCCCATCCGTCTATCGAACCCTTACATAAGTTTAGGGTCTGCATATAAAAATTTCCCTATCGCATTCCCAACCTCCTTAAATGCCTCCAGGTTCCATAAAGTAAGCGAGCAACCATGCATTAGAACCCACAAATGTTTGTATCTTATAACCTCTCTTTCCAGATTGAACACACAGTGCCAATGATTAAGCGTTAAGATACTATTTCTCACCACCCATACTTGCTTCAGAATCACCGACGCATCCTTTGGGGAATTAAAAAGAAAGAAGAACCATCCTTTAGTCAGGATGAAAACAACTGGTGAATACCCCAACCTGGGACTCCAAGTTTCCTCCACCCACCTATGAATATCCCTAACCCCCAAAGTCCAATAACCAAATTTATCAACAAGCCTCCACTGCGAATACATGCCAACTTCCTCCATCCCAACATCCCAACCAAGAGTTAACTTAACCTTTTCCTTTTTAGCTCGCCATGCCTTTAGGTTTGAATGAAGTTTCACCTCCTTCCATTCAAAGGGTAATACTTCGACCATCGGAACCTCCTTCCTCTTAGATTCAACCAAAACTCCTCGTCACTGCTTCTCCCACTTCTCCTCCACCTGTCAATCAACCCCATGTCTACTGTCTGAGTTCCTTCCAGCCTCACTAGTTAAAGTGCTAATTTTTATCCCCAGAATCCCTCCTGCAACAACCAACCTACCCTCTCCATGCCTTGTAACATTTCCATTCTAGTTCCCCTCCAACTTCTCCAGTAAGCGTAACAATGGTAAGTTTGGTGTTTCGACTCCCAACATAACCCCCCTTCCTGCTTCTCGAGTGGAAGATTCATTAATGATATCTCTTTTTCCAAGATTCGTAACCCCTCTGGAATCGTCTCCAATTGTCCCTTTCGAGAATCAGGCCTCCAATCCTACCTCTAAGCTACCCTTTCTCACATCATCCAATACTTTAGCTTTCCTATACCTCCAAATCTCGTCTCGATACATCTCATCGGTCTTAAGTAGTCTAACCTGACTCCACCAATGATCATCTTCCAATCTATCAAATAAGGACGACACCTAACTCGCCATCACAACTACTTCCTGCCAGATCAACCACAAAAATGTTAAAATCCCTAGGCTAGTTCATAGCTCCGCCACCTGTATTCTACCATACCTCCTACGTCAAATCCGATAGCACTAGACATTAAATCCCGCATCTCCCACCCAGGATTGTAATGTCCCCCACCTCTTGATGAAGAGGTTTGGAAGGACTTAGTGGTCTAGGCATCCCCACTAGACCATAGTCTCACACAAAGGGGAAAAGTCAACCAAACTAATGTTATATTTTTAAGTTGACATAAGGAAAAGGTAAAAAGGGTTAAAGAAGTAACTCTATGAAGGAATAGAGTGCTGGAGGCTGAGTTAGGAGTTGACCCTAGGGGTTAACTTAACTCAACAGGGAGACAAAGAAAAGGTATAAAGAGAAGGCTAGGGCACACCTCTCATTTCAACTTGGATATTTGGTATTTTCTTGTGATGCTCTTGAGCATACAATTTTGAGGGTTTTGATATTACAAACCCTAGAGAACAACTCAGTGGTGAAATGTTCCACTCACCTTGTTCCAAGCTTGGTCTCGAGGATGAAATACTCCACCCACACCATTCTACATCCATCATCTATTCGGGAGGATTAGCAGGGCCATACCAGTTAGGGTTTTCCAGCAGGGGCACACCATTTGTTGAAGAACAGTTCGATCCAGCCAATTGAGGAAGCTTTGGGAGATTTTAGCATTAGGGTTTTTCCTATAGGCCCTTTCTCATCAGTTTGGAGGCTTTCTTGAGGATTTACCACATCCGTATTATTTTCTGCAGGTTGGGATGGTTTTGGGAGAGAGAGGATGATTTGGTGATTCAATAATTCTCAGATCTAGGAGGCTATACCTCAAATCTGACCTTGAAACTTCTCTAAGGGGTTTGTGACTGCCCAATCTATCATCCTAGAGGGTTTAAGTTGATTCAGAGGCCTTGTTCAACCAAGCCGAATTATTGAGCATATTCAAGGTTTCAGGAGGGCCGTACCAGTTTCGGGTTTCAGCAGTTGGAGGAGGAGGCATCAGTATTTGGGCTCCATTCTTCGAGAGGAGGTCACTCTTATCCTGATCTATCATTTGGTGGGATTCTAGAATTATTTGGGAGTCTTCTTTAGGAGGGTCAAACCCTTGATCTTCATAGTCTTCAGCAGGGTCATACCAACAACTTGAGGGTGAGGCAAAACCCTAGTTTTGTATTGGAGCGTTCATCTTGTATTGCAGCCTTTGGGAGGTTTACTTTGTATTTCTGAGATAATTTTGTATGCAGCTCATATCCTTGTCTTGAAGCCATCCGAAGCTATTTCAGATCTACTTCTCTATTGTATCAGGTGCTTGCTTTCTTATAATAAAGTTCAGACCTTGTTTGTGGTTCCATATCTTGTGTATTGTTGAGATCTTCATATGTTGAAATGCTTCTTGAATAAACTGTGGTTGAATAAATATAATAAACCCTAAGGCCGAAATATTGGTGGCCAACCTGCATACACAACATTAAACAATCAAATTAGTGGTTAGTTAGTGTTTCCAAGAGAAAATTTGTCTTGGGAACATTACAGTGGTATCAGAGCTCTGATCCTCCCATCCTGTGAGGATTAGCGCATGCAGAGGTACATTGGTATCTTTGTGGGCTGAAGGAAGAAACATGCGAGTGAAACAGAGGCCGATATGGAGGGTTTAGGTGATGATGGTGAGCCCCAGGGCTTGGCTTTCTTAGCACAAGAGTTTAATAAATCCCTAAACCAATCAGAAGGTAAATTGGTTGTCCACTTGCAGGAAAACTATAATATAACTCGTAGAGGACAAGACGAAATCAATGAGACCCTGAAGAAGGTAGATGACAACCTGAGGAAGGTGGATGAGAACTAGACTAGGATGTGCGAACTATTGATGCAGATGACTCACAATGGGAAGGGTCCAGAGGCATATGAAAACAGAGAGACTGGTGGATCACACGTTGGAAACATGTATAATCCGGAAAGGGCTCCCAGGTCTAATTTCGAACATATTTCCTATCATCAGTCCGAGGGAAGACATGGGGGAGGCACTCCACATGGACAGATGGGTAGCAGGACTACCCCTAGATCATACTTTCCCATGTTCACAGATGGACAGGTGCAGCAAGAACAGGTGGATAATTTTGTTGAGCAGATGGCACAATGTACTAGGGAGTACCATGATTTGAACATGATGATTCAGAGGCAGATGTCCCTAGATCAATACTGTAAACTCAAGTTCAGAAACAAGCCCAGGCCAGACCACAATATTAACTATGAGTTTGAACATAGAGCAGGGAAGATGGAGATTCCATACTTTGATGGTACGACTAAGATGACAACACATGCGTGGGTTCAGAAGATGGACACGTATTTACAACTTAATCCCATGAGGGAGATGGAAGCCATCAAGTTTGCCACCATGTACTTAGATGGAAAAGATCATGATTGGTGGTATCATGGACTTACCACGCTAGGCCACAATCAAATAGTGACCTATACAGAGTTCACTCAGAGGCTTATTGACATATTTTTTCAGGGGGATCCTGAGTTGCACTTTCGGGAGCTCACACAACTCAAGTAGACAAGGGCAATAGAGGTATACATTGAAGAATTCCAGAGGCTAGTAGTCATGGTGCAGGATATATCACAAACCAGACTCACGATGCTCTTCACTGAAGGGCTGGGTAAAGGATTTTAAGCCTGCCAACCTACAGGATACTATTTGGAGGACAAGAGACCTAGGGCCAGCTGCCAAGCTGAAATTTGTGCCTAGACCACCTCTTAACATAGGAGGGAGAGATCAAAGACCTCCAATGAAATAAGGAGGACATGACCCAAGGGGGTTTGACAGGGGCTGAGGCAGAGTGGATGAAAACACTAGAAGGGAATTGAGGAGGAATCAACTTTGCTTCACTTGTAAGGAACCATGGAAACCATCACACAAATGCATGGGCCGTGGTCAAGTGCACTACATAGAAGTAAATTCAGACAATGAGGAAGAGGAGGATTATGGCTAGATACAGAACATAGAGGCAGACACCACAAATACAGTAGAGGAGGAGACCACATGACATGACAGTACGACTGAGGAGAAAGCCACCTTGGCATCTATCAGCAGAGTGCCCAAATATAACACTTTCAGGATGAAAGGAGTCTTGTAGGGGAAAAAGGCACCCATGTTGATTGATGGGGGAGCTTCTCACAACTTCATTGACTCACCATTTTTGCGGAGGAGGCATATACCCACAGTTGAATTTGAAGGATTCAAGGTGGAGGTAGCAGGTGGAAGCACTATGCCTTGTGACATGTACATTCCAGGTATGAAGCTTACATTGGGTAGGCATGAGATGATACACGACGTCTATGTGATGGACCTTCCGGATACTATCATAATCCTTGGAGTTCAGTGGCTCAACACATTGGGGCCTATCACCACCAACTACAAGACCATGGAGATGTCTTTCAGAGAGTAGGGTGGACGAAAGGTAGTTCTTCGAGGCATGACAGGTAACTTAGCCAAGGTAGTTACGACCAAGAGTATGGAGGCCATCTTCAGAAGAGAAGAGATAGTTTATGCAACTGAATGCAGAATTTTGGCACGTGTGGATGAGCAAGGAAAGGTTCACTACACACCATAAATCCAAGAAATCATTGACAAACACAACAAGGTGTTTGGACCTATCCCACCAGGGGTGCCACCAGACAGGGAGTTTGAGGATATAATTGAGTTGGAGGCAGGAGCCAAACCAATCATCACCACGACATACATGCATCCAAAGAAGTATAAAGACGAGATAGAGAAAGCCATCTAAGAGCTCTTGGATATGGGGCACATCAGGCCGAGTTCTAGCCCTTTTGCTTCTTCAATAGTATTGGTCAAGAAAAAAGATAGAACTATGCACATGTGCACTGACTTCCGGGCATTGAATAAGAAGACCATCAAAAACATGCATCCTATACCAAGGATTGATGAGCTGCTGGACGAATTACATGGGGCTGTCTATTTCACAAAAATTGACCTACGCTCTGGCTACCACCAAATCAAAATGAGGGAGGAGGACATCCCAAAAACTTCTTTCATATGTCATTATGTTCATTATGAGTTCTTGGTGATGCCCTTTGGGTTAACCAATGCCCCAACCACGTTACAATATTGTATGAACCATGTCTTCAACAAGCAGTTAAGGAAGCACCTTTTGGTATTTTTTGATGATTTGCTCATTTATAACAGGATGTGGGAGGAACATCTTCAGCATGTGGAACAAATTTTGTCTATCATGGAGAAGGAGTCACTATATGCTAAAGAGTCCAAATGTGAGTTTGGAATGACAAAGGTTCTTTACTTGGGACACATCATCGGAGAAAAGGGGGTACAGGTACATTAGGAGAAAATTAAAGCCATTATGGAGTGGCCTACTCCTAAGACACTCACATAATTAAGGAGATTTCTAGGCATGTGCACTTACTACAAGAAATTTGTCAAAGGGTTCTCTCAGCTTTGTGCACCTTTGACCGATTTGACTAAGAAAGGAGCCTTCAAATGGAGTGAGGAGGCTCAATTTACATTTGAAAAGATGAAAAAGGTGATGAGCACGTGCCCAGTCTTAGCCCTACCAGATTTCAGCCAGCCTTTTACCTTGGAGTGTGATGCCTCAGGATAAGGTATAGGGGCCGTACTGATGCAAAACAGGCACCCTCTTGCCTATGAGAGCTGAAAACTCAGGGACTTGAGCTACTTTACAACATTTATGACAAGGAAATGTTGGCTATCATGCACGCTCTGGCCAAATTCAGGCAATACCTATTGGAGCAGATCAAATCAGATCATAATAGTCTTAAGTACCTATTGGAGCAGATCAAATCAGATCATAATAGTCTTAAGTACCTATTGGAGCAGAATGACTTAAATGAAAGGAATAAAAAATGGGTAAGCAGAATATAGGCCTATGAATTTGACATTGAATTTGTCAAAGGGAAGAACAACATGGTGGCTGATGCATTGTCCAAGAGGCCATCCATTTATGCCATGACAAATGTGTCTATTGATTGGAAGGACCACTTGGTGATGGAGTATGCAAAGGATCAATTTTGTTGTCAACTAATGGACAGGAAAGTACAGGACGATAACTTTAGGATCATTGATGACCTCATATATTACAAGGGCCGAATCTTTTTGGTTCCTGGATCGACCTTTAAGGCCAAAGTGTTGCAGGCATGTCATGACTCACCAATGGCAGGGCACCAAGGAATTGGTAAGACATACAGGTAGGTGAGGGAGAGGTTCTCATGGAAGGGCCTCAAGGAGGATGTAATGAAGCATGTCAAAGAGTGTACTATGTGCTAGGAGAACAAGGATGAGCACACTCACCTGACATGACTACTGCAAACCCTACCCATCCTAGAGAACAAGTGGGAAATAATATCCATGGATTTCATCACAGGGTTGCTAAGGGTGCAGGGGAAAGACTGCATTTTTGTAGTGGTGGAAAGGTTGACGAAGTTTGCACACTTCTTCTCCATAGCCACAGACTTCAGTGCATCACAGGTGGCCAAATTTGTTTCCAGGGAGATCTTCAGACTGCACGGCCTACCCAAAACCATTGTCAGTGACAGAGATAACAGATTCATGAATACATTCTGGCAGGAGCTGTTCAAACTAGTTGGTACGGCCTTGACCCCTAGTACAAGCTATCATCCTCAGACTGATGGATAGACCGAAATAGTCAAAAAATGGGTGGAAGGCTATCTCAGGAATTATGTGGCAGGGCAGCAGAAAGCATGGGTCAGGTGGTTACACTTGGGAGAGTACTACTACAACACCACCCATCACATGTCCATAGGCATGACACCATTCAGGGCATTATACAGCTATGATCCACTCTCTTTCGTGGAGATTGCTTTTGGTGACAACAAGGCTCCAATGGTATAGGATTGGGTGCAGTAGAGTCAGGACATCCTTAGAGAGGTGAAGGATCATTTACAAAGAGCACAAAACCAAGAGAAGGTCCAAGCAGATAAACACAGAGTTGAGCATACCTTTGAGGTTGGTGACTTAGTCTATCTAAGGCTCTAACCATACATGCATGATTCTATAAAAAGAAGCGGAGCAGAGAAGTTACAACCACATTTCTTTGGACCCTACAGGATCAGCAGGAAGGTAGGGGCTGTAGCTTATGAGATGGAGCTTCCAAAGGGTAGTAGGATACATAATGTTTTCCATGTGTCCTACCTGAAGAGGGACATCGGCCAACACATCACACCCCTTGAGGTGTTGCCTCTTTTGGACGAAGAGGGGCAACTAGTTCTGATTCCAGAGGAGATACTGGAGGTTCAGGAGAAGAGACTCAGGAAGAGAAGTATCAAAGAGTACCTGATCAGATGGAAGGATTTACCCATTGAGGATGCTACGCGGGAGAATGAATAGGTGGTATGTGAGATAGGTTTGGAATTGCCTAAGGACAAGCAATTTCTATCAGGGGAGACTATAATGTCCCCCACCTCTTGATGAAGAGGTTTGGAAGGATTTAGTGGTCTAGGAATCCCCACTAGACCATAGTCTCACACAAAGGGGAAAAGTCAACCAAACTAATGTTATATTTTTAAGTTGACTTAAGAAAAAGGTAAAAAGGGTTAAAGAAGTAACTCTATGAAGGAATAGAGCATTGGAGTTTGAGTTAGGAGTTGACCCTAGGGGTTAACTTAACTCAATAGGGAAACAAAAAAAAGGTATAAAGAGAAGGCTAGGGAGCACCTCTCATTTCAGCTTGGATATTTGGTATTTTCTTGTGATGCTCTTGAGCATACAGTTTTGAGGGTTTTGATATTACAAACCCTAGAGAAAAACTCAGTGGTCAAAGATTCCACTCACCTTGTTCCAAGCTTGGTCTTGGGGATGAAATACTCCACCCACACCATTGTACATCCATCATCTATTCAGGAGGATTAGCAGGGTCGTACCAGTTAGGGTTTTCCAGCAGGGGCGCACCATTTGTTGAAGAACAGTTCGATCCAACCAATTGAGGAATCTTTGGGAGATTTCAACATTATGGTTTTGCCTACAAGCCCTTGCTCATCAATTTGGAGGCTTTCTTGAGGAGTTACCACATCCCTATTATTGTCTGCAGGTTGGGAAGGTTTTGGGAGAGAGAGGACGATTTGGTGATTCAATAATTCTCATATCTAGGAGGCTATACCTCAGGTATGACCTTGAAACTTCTCTAAGGGATTTGTGATTGCCCGATCTATCATCCTAGAGAGTTTCAGTTGATTCAGAGGCCTTGTTCAACCAGGCCAAATTATTGAGCATATTCAGGGTTTCAGGAGAGCCGTACCAGTTTAGGGTTTCAACAGTTGGAGGGGGAGGCATTAGTATTTGGGCTCCACTCTTCGGGAGGAGGTCACTCTTATCCTGATCTATCATTTGGTGGGAGTCTAGTAGTATTTGGGAGTCTTCTTCAGGAGGGTCGAACCCTTGATATCATAGTCTTCAGTAGGGCTGTACCAACAACTTGAGGGTGAGGCAAAACCCTAGTTTTGTATTGGAGCGTTCATATTGTATTGTAGCCTTTGGGAGGTTTACTTTGTATTTCCGGGAGAATTTTGTATGCAGCTCATATCCTTGTCTTGAAGCCATCTGAAGCTATTTCAGATCTGCTTCTCTATTGTATCAGGTGCTTGCTTTCTTATAATAAAGTTCAGACCTTGTTTGTGGTTCCATATCTTGAGTATTGTTGAGATCTTCATATGTTGAAATGCTTCTTGAATAAAATGTGGTTGAATAACTGTAATAAACCCTAAGGCCGAAATATTGGTGGCCAACCTGCATACACAACAGTAAACAATCAAATCAGTGGTTAGTTAGTGTTTCCAAGAGAAAAACTGGCTTGGGAACATTACAAGGATCCAGAGTACATGGATCATACGTACTCTCTGATCCCAAACATGATCAAACCCTAGTCGTCGCCATTCAACCTCCTTCAATCTCTGGCCTGTAATTTATTACTCTAATCAAATGAGGTTTTTAAATATTTCTAGGGAAGTTTTATAGGAGTATTTTTTTTAATCATTCAAAGTATGTGAGTTGGAATAAACACAAAATAAATATTACCTACAAGTTCCAAATGACTATCACCATTTTTAGTGGTCTGTAATTCCAATAAGTAGTAAATATATCATATACTGTTGACAAACGATAAAAGAACAAAATGTAGGTTAAGGTAAACGAACAACCATGAAATCCAAAATTAGAGACTACTTAGATAATTATAAGTATTTAGATCGTCAAAATCTTGGTTTCATAGTTTTCATCTAATATATAGGTAAATGAAAATATAATAAAATAACAAAAGATATAAATATTCCAAAGAGAAAAAGGTAAAACTTGAACCATGTCTTTCCACAGAGAAAAATGTTTAATGAACTTTTCAAATGCTAATAAAACAATGTTTTTCATAATAATTCGTGTGAAATCTCTGAAACGTAACCACTATATGGAAATGAAGTCTTTGTAGGGAAGTAGCAACAACAACTTACACTCATAGAACAAATAGTGTTTAACAACGAAGCTTGTTTGTCTATGTATATTAAAATTCATTAAGTGCTTTGAAGAATTCAATTTCGTTGTTTTTAGAACTTTGGATCAAAAGTGTAGAGATAAGGTAGTCCACTAGATTCTATTGTGCTCTTTTGAGAAATCGACATCATAATTGTAAGTTAAAATTCAATAAGTGCTATAAGAGATATGAAGGTAACGCAACACGATATCAATGTATGAGGACAAGAAAACAATAAATGATCAACATGGAATCAATATGATGGTATGGATATGAAAAAACGTATTCATTGATTGTTTGAATGTTGTTAAAGAGTAGAGGACATAAAAAATCAATGCATAACATTAAGCTTGTGACAATATCAATGTCACTACACAATGAAATTGAAACCAATCTTTTTGTTCCATACATTGTCAAAAGAAATGAACATAACCAAGGATTTCATGCCGTTTGTGCTATAAAATCCTCTATTTTATGCCGTTCCATACATTAGCATCCTCTATTTTCCTAATATTTTGTTTTTTTTCTTCTATGCATTTAAGCATGATCAATGAAATACAATGAAAACTAGTAAACGTTAGAAGGAAAATAAAAAAATCAATGAAGAACTCCAAAGATGTAACTTGGAGCTTGGAACTCCAAGAGTTGCGATGCCTTTGGACAATGTAAACCTAGAAGCTAGATTCTCAAGCCTTGCCTCGGATCCATTTTCTAGATGCATAAATAAAACTATATAATGCTTTTGTTGCTAATAACTTCAAAAATATTGTGCAATTTTTTTTCGCTTGTTAATAGACATCATCATGACTTAGTGTGAAAAATATTGAAAGCCTAGTTTGAACAATGATTAAACAAAGATTGTGTATGTTTTTTATGTTACAACCAAGGTTTCTCGTATACACATTATGAAAGGATTGGTAGTTCCAAGAGAAAATGAGAGTAAAAATTCCAAATTAATGTAAAATAAAAACTATTTTCCACAATAATGGTAAACAAGAAACTAAAAGGAAAAAAATATTATGAGACTAGAAATATTTTCCTATCAATTACTAGTGTAGAATATATTGAACCAATGTATAATAAAAATTGTTGTTGCCAATAATGATAAACAAGAAAGTGAAAGGAAAACATGTAATGAGATTGGAATATTGTCCTATCAATTTGAAAGATATATGTTTATGCTCTTATTTTCATGATAGTGAAAGTAGATAAGAGAATTGTTGTTATAAACGTATACATAGTTTTTTGTGATTCTGGGTCTGCTTGTAAAGGGGAAGGAATAGATGTGACCAACTATACCATTCTAAATTCCTAGATTCTATCAAGTAGGGATTAAGGAAATGGAGAAGAGTATCAGAAAGAAAAGGATAAGATTTTTAAATGAACGAATCCAATAATAATTCAAAGGTTGGGTTGATCCAGGATTCTCTCGAACTCGTGAAACCAAATATTTCATAATCACATATACCTATTGGATATTTAATTCCCTTATTAGCAAGGTCATGGAAGAGAGAATCCTATAGTAACATGACATTCTGCATAAAATTGATTTGCTAGATGGGAGGTTTGTTGTTGTGTGTAAAGCTATGTTTGGAATAAAAATTGTAGTCTCCTAGGTATAAGATGGGGACACTTACACCACTGCACCAACATAAGACTCCTCTAGATTTGCAAGAACTTAGACCAATCCCATCTCTATTTTGAAATACCCCCAACCATTTGTTGTTAGTCAAGACATGGTCTAGCTAATCCAAAATCTGGATGTTTAGCCAAAGAAAGATATGCTTAGTGGCCCTAACACTTAATATAGGCCCACTATCCTTTCTTTTAGTTTTTATGATATACTACTTACAATTATACTAGATAGTTTCTTCTTTTTGCTATTTAGAAAAACAATGTGTTAAACTAGGAAATATTGGACAACTATGTTCTCTTTTAGTTGGGGGACGCACTGGTTTCCTAGATGGAAGAACTCCACCAAGGATGACTATAATATTTTTGTATATAATATAAATATTTGATTTTGTTTTTTAGCTTAAAAAAGACTTACAAAAATCAAAGAGAATTCATAAATTGTATTCCCAGGTTATTTGAACATATTAGAAAAAGCTCAATATTTATGAAATTAACTAATTTGAAATTTAGTGGATAGTGTTCATCATCATTATCATCAATTTAATCCAATTCTTGTATAGTATAAGAGGAAAAAATAATATTTAATTAGAAAACAACGAATCCACAAAGTTGGGTTGCATGTTTTGGCAAGTGGTGCAAGTAAAAATGGTCTTAATAGA
>SNQJ01S0023544.1:167678-189388 GCA_010110895.2 Picea sitchensis | reverse complement strand
AGCTTTTGCGAGGCCAAATGAACAAATACTGGCAAGAGAAGGGAAACCCAGATTTAACAAATAAAAGCAAGGCTCTGTCTCAGCCAACGGAAGACGAAAAATTGCAGCTACAAACACGAGCTTTCACCGAAGCTATTTCAATTCTAAACAAATCGTAAACAGAAGAAGCGACCCCTATCACTAATCCACTTGCGCGCGAACATTGAAGTGCATCCTTGGCAGCAAGCCTCGGACAGCGCAGGCAGGATTTGTCATGCCGACGGTATTTGCAAAGGCGCAGACGGTATTTGCAAAGGCACAATGCATTTGGTGCTTCCCACGACCTCGCCCGTTGTATGCTCGCAGGCTGCCAACGATGCATCGGGATTACAAACACAATAACTCCGCCATTAACCTGCACATTTCCCGACCGTCTATCAACCTACCTTTAATAAATGGCATGTCTATGCGTAAACACCGCATCAGTTCATGCATTCGACACGTTTATCCATGCATGGGGGCTGTTGCGTGCCTTGTCCAGAATTTGCCACCGGGCATATGCATTAACCTAATCGCACACTAATCGCCATCAACAATAACCTAATCATCGTCCTTCTAATGCTTCTTTATTGCTTGACGTCATCTGGCTGCGTGCTAGGGTTCAGCTATCTTATTGCTTGACGTCATCTGGCTGCGTACTAGGGTTTACTCCTTTCATTGTTCCAGGTGCGCGATTCGAAACCCGCGCCATCTAAACTTCAACAAGCAAAAAAATATATATGGGCGCTATTCCGACCATCCACTTAAAACTTAGAAATTAAAGCAGCCGTTGATAAAAAAAAATATCATGCAAACAGAGACCTAACTGTTTGAATTCTGAATCCAACGACAATCCCGTCCATCACTTTATATTAAAAAAACCGTGCAGAAAGACCCGTGGCCATAGCGAGTTTACGCCCGGAGTTACAAGTGCATAAACATGATAAATAGAGTTACAAAATGCGTGAAATGCTAATCAGTATTGAGTATGCATATGTTGTTGCTACAAGCTCCAACTTCTATACACATTACAAAATGGAGGTTAGAGAGTATATAAACATGTATAGAAGATCCCCAAGGTGAGGATCATATATAGTAATGCCCTATAGACCAAAGGGTTTAAGGTAAACCTGAAACAACAATGTGAGGATGTCGCCCAGAGCGCAAAAATGGCTGAACATGTTGGGTTCCATGACGTTATGCATTTGTTGTTGTCATTGCTTCAATTACTATACATTACAAAATAGACCCAAGCAAAGGGAAGATTTAAACATAAAGGGAAGATTGCAAGCTTGATGACTTTCATATATAGCCATAAGTCGCATAGACAAAAGTGCCATGAGAACCTTGGCAAAAGGGGCCAGGGAGGATGGCTGCCCCTGTCTTATAGCAATGACCTGATCGTAAGTCTGTGCTCCACAATGGGGCTCTTCATCCTTCCAAAAACTTGAACTGTACTGCCAAGTGTACTTGTTATGGATGCAATGTTCTCTAACCAATTTCTTGGGGTCAAGGTCTCCAAAGCTCTTCCAGCTTTACATGAGGGTCAATATTAACTTCAAATTTCAGCTTGTTCAAGAGTAGCGAATAGTATGATCCAATTGACAACGGGAGCGAGGGCCAAATGGCTTTCTTGTTCCGGCAGAAAGTCACCGTAATTCCATGGATAATTGTTTGGTAGGCAAGATCTTGTAGCACCAACTTGTCAGGGACAAATCTTGGGAGCAGATTGGGAGCTTTGGTAGCTCCATATACTCGGATGTAAGTTCCATGTTCCAATAGATACCAGTCCCAATATTTTGTAGTATTGATAGCGCCTTTATTTGTCATGCATGGTGCCGAGTACGTAAAATGATTTCCGCAAAGAGGTCCAGCATGGTTATATGGTGGTATTCACTCACCTATGTTTCCAGAGAACTTTGCAATAAATGTGTATTGATGGTTTTGTTGGTTGCCATGCCCAACACATTTTAGGGTATCGACGCGACACACACATGATATCTAATAGATATGAGCACATGTGGAATTCTGGAAATTGTTTGGGTGGAGTGTGCTTAACAAAGGCAATAGTTGCTGCTAGGTTTCCAGACAAGATATCAACCCAGTTGAATTTCATCCCTTCATTTGTGCAGCATTGATAAGAGGGTAGTGAGAGAAGGTGAATGTGGAAGCATTTTTCTTGCCATACAATCTGCAGAGCAGTGCAACTATGTATTGGTAGGTTGTTTTTAGGTCAGCAGTTGGATAGCTACCTCGTAATCGCCTCGGTGGTTTTAAGATTCCACATCCGGCTTATGCACTGTGAGCTTGAACAAGTCATCGCCTTTGTATGGGAACTTAGTGAGAAGATCCCCATCCAACTGTTGGAGCCCCTTTTTCAAGTGATAATAGTTGGACAGATCAGATCCTTGGAACGATGCAATGGGATCCCCTATAACATTGAGGATGCACCTACTTTGCAGGTCGACATGCTCAATGAATCCATGAAACCTGACCGCTAGCGTAACCGAGGGCGTGTCAGCCACTGCGCTTGATTTCTGGATATTGTTGAAGATTTGGAGCATCCCCGGCCCTGGAACATTGACAGAAATCCTTTGGAAGTTTGGAACATCCTCGAAGATTTCATCCCATTTAATCGGATCTTGTCCCCTCTTGAGGAGTCCCTTGTATCATTATACGTTGGTTCCGGGAAGCAATTGTTTGATTCTCTTCTTGTGATGGCATCTTTGGAGTTGAAACAAAGCCATAATCGCTGGATGAAGGCAATAAAAAAGGTGTCAAGCAAACAAGCATAAAACATTACATGTATGTTCAAAAGAATTCAAGGGGATTTACCTAAAGGAAAGAATGGGTATGGAAGGGTTTCTACCATGGTTGCATAAAGAAAGCAAATTATGTTAGATTCTATAGATATAAAGGAAATTCTATATCCGAAGATGCAAATACTAGGTGTGAAAGCTTTGAACCATGGATAGCCAAAGGAAACGAAATTTAGAGTAGAAACCACATTTGCAAGCTATATCTAAAAGACCAGTTGGAAGATTACGTCAAAGAAACGTGAGGTTTAAAAATGGAAAGGAAAAATCATAGGATAAAATTGCGGATGGTATTTAAACTTAAAGTTAATATATGCAAACTTTGCTCCTCGTGAAGATCACAACTTTACTAGAGCAAAAAAAAAACGTTTTCATTGAGATTTAAACAAATTTATAGCATCATATCACCAAATAAAACAACAAAGAATGTATTCAAGTGTTCAAAGTTAGGGAGTGTGATCCAAAAGGGAACATAGATGCTAGTTTTCCCAACAGCTTTTTTGCATTTTTTTCCTAAGACAAAGGACTCGATTCAAATTTTCTAGCTTTGTGCTATATGAATCAAAAGGAAAGGACGCAAGCAAGCAATGAACAATGTTTGTTTGTTTTTTTGTCCATTGTCAGTAAGACGCTCTTAGGGATTTAGAACAGTACACCATTTTTTGTACCTTTTTTTGTGCCATGTTGCTATAGTTCCGATATCTTCTATGCTATAGTTTATTAAGGCCCACTATCTATGTCCGTCTATGAACAAATAGATGCTGCACTCGCCCTTCCTTCTTGCAAGCAAGAAGCATAAAAGCATTCAATAACTCCGGTGTGACTTTAATTTCTACCATGAAACAGAGAAAAATGTATTAAAGTTATATGTGACTCATTGAATGTGAGAATGGAATTGTTGTCAAATCTCATAACAAGTGCAGGAGTGTAAATGTGCAATGTTCCTACATCTTGAACTGCCAAAGATGGCATAATTGGGAAATCCTATATGATAAGTTGAGATTCTGCTTTACGTCCATTCAAATTCCATGTGAATCTACTCTGGACTAGTCCAAGGGAATACAAAGAACATGCAGCCCATGATGGTGTCAGTATGAATGATGGATAATGAGTGCATCCTCAACTTCATTAAGTGCTCTACCTAAAAGGCCATCTTTGGATCAGACCCACCATGTGAGTCTGATCACGTCCAAGTGACATAAAACATGGATAGAATTTGAAGAGATAATTGCCTATTACCAAGGGATTTGAACAGGAAATAAAGTGAGAAATGAAGGTTACTAGCAACAAAAGTAAAGGAAAATCTTTGAAATGTAACTGAATAAAAGCCTTGTAACTATCAAATTCGGCAAGGGGATTGGATTTCAAATTCCAACCCTACTTGGATATATTGTCTATATATATCATCCCAAATGATGTTGTTGAACTATTGCTTAGTGGGTAAGAGCTGTTTGGATGCCTCAAGAGAGTGACTAAAAGAGGAAGGTGGTCCATCAAAATAGCAATAAACTTCAAAAGATCTAAGAATGTTGCAAACCAACCACAAATTTATATTAGGAGGATAGCCAAAGCAATGGACTCTAATGAAAGGTAGGTCAAATGTAAGTAGCACTCTCGACCTACCTTTGAGTTGGCAAAACTTCAAAGACGATGTAGGAGGGAGACTAGGATGAACACAATACCAAGTGAAAGGGAGGGTCACAAAATGCACAATATTGATGGGGCGAGGAACTTTCTACTTACACCTTATAATATGTCAAAGAAGAACGGTATCAACCCTCTTAGCCATGGCCTAGTTACACTGTAGTAAACATGACTCTCAAGCCTATGAACCATAAAGTAATATGGGGGCAAACGATGGACTCCACGAGAAACATTTTGGACTATATGACCTGGAAATGGTACCAAAAACATGGTCTCTTAAGCAAAGTGAAGGATTGATAGGTCTTGTTGACATGAGGTTGAAGAGCATGCCTTAAACTAAAACAAGTTCCTAAGTACTATACTCCCAAGGATGTGTATGCATTGGTGATCTTGATCTCCACCCCTATGAAAAAATAAATGATGATGTGAGAGGATATTCTTCAATCCATTGAAGATAAAAACCTTGGTTTTATGCAAGACAAATGTCAACTTCCAAAGATCACAAGCAATGGTAATGTATCTAGTTATGGCTATAACCCCTTTGGAGATGAGATCACGAAAACAAAGACTTTAAAAAAAAAGTGTACTTCAAAAATTTAATCATTCTTAATACTTTATAAGTTCAATGTTAAAATGAATATAAATTAATTCATTATTATTACTTTTAAATAGGTCAATCATAATATTTTAAATTATTAATTGGACAACTTATTCCATATCAATATTAGATTCATTTGCTAAAGCAGATGTCTCCTTCACTTTGGATGTAAAATGTGTCTTTTGGTGTTATATGTAATATTATTATGTCATTGATCCAGAAAAAACAAAGTAGCAACAAAATCATAATAAATAAATAATTCTAAATAAAACCCACTCTTATTAGTGAAAACCAAAGTCTTGGTGGTATTTAATTGTATGACGTTATTTAATTTGTAATGCTATATAACTAAGAGCTTTGTCTATTGTTTAAGTTTGACATGTTTAAGTGACAATGACAATGCTTTTCAAAAAAAGTTAAATACATCATTTCCATTTACTTTAAAAATATATTTGAGTTTTAAGAAGACACATATCACCATTCTATTTGACCAAAACATTAAACTTAAACCTATGTTTGATTATAATAAATAGTTTTATTATATAGGAAAAATAAAATAGCTATCAATGAAGGATCAAAAAGATGTATATGAGAATCACATAACAAGACATGTTTGCTTAATGCGATGCATAGAAAGGGTCATATACATAGACAACTTCCAATCCATGCATCAATGTGGCAATCATCGGCCCACCTCAATACTCTTGTGCCACCTAGCATTGCGACAACTTCCACCCCACCTTCTTCCTCTAAGGGCAATATGTTGACTCTTAACATCCTTTTTATCTTTTACCAAATGTAATGTTAAATTCTATACTAATTGTATTATGAAAGGATTGATTGCTCAATTGTTGGGTTTCCTCGGCATTATGAAAATCCAAGGGTGATACCACACTTAATTTTGTCTATATCCAATCCTAGACCTATCCTAATGCGCATTCACTTTCTTTTTAAGACTTGTAGCTTCTAGGATATCTTTTCTTACTTGTTCTAGTTCTTCTAGCTAAGAACGTTCTAGTTCTTCCACCTGAAAGACTCTTAAGTTTCAACCATCGGTATACCTTTGAAGAGGAGGAAACTTATTTTACTTTTTTAACAATGCTAGCATATGAGAGAGTTAGAGATACATGACTAGAATTGGTGAGGGGACCTATAGACCTTATTGGCTTGTGTTAACCACATACATTGCATCTAAGGAAAAAATCCATACCTCTAAAATCCTACCTTTTTTCTTGATCAAATTGTTGGCTTAAAAGTACGGGATTAGATTGAACAACCTCCCTTCCCCATCTAATTTTTGGTTGTTAATATTATAGTAAGGTGCATCACACTTGAAACTAATTCATGAATTCATGATATTATGCTTATATTAAAATTAATCTTTCTTCTACGATTGATCAAGTATATGATCCCAACCTTTACTTTCCCTCGACATACTATCTTTGGTGCACAAAATGAATAATAATATTTTTGCCCAATAAAACTTGCCTAGTGAAAAGCACAATGACAACCTAGTAGTGACACGGTTTTGGAAAACAAAGCCTAGTGATATTGAAGTAACCGAAGGGACATTTGTTGGATTTGAAGAATATGTTTAGTTGATTGTTCATTCAATGCTCAAGACTATTCCATAATGGGATGGACCTGCTAAGTTTAGGATTCCTTTATGGCACAAATTTTGTGCATTGATGATAGTTTTAGATTTTGGGCTTCTTGCGTAATTGGACTTTGGTTAGGTTCTTGTGCAAAGAGATTTTTATGCCTTAAATCATAGTTAGTTATACCTTAGACGTTTTGCTATGCACAATTTTTTAATATAAAGGCAATGAAACAGAATAGCTGAATTGGATTAAGAATTCAATGGTCTAAGTCTCTGTATTCATTGCATATTTTTTAATCAACGACTGTACAAGCGGCTCATTGGTATCTAAGATTTAGAATGAAGCGAATAGTTGAATGGATCAGATTGCATAAGCATATATATTTTTTTACCAAGTACAGTACAAACTAAAATTTAGAATGAATGACAGTTTCAAATAACTGGAACAATGAAAGGAGTAAAAACCCTAGCACGCTACCTGTGACACGTTTTAAGCAATAAATAAGCATTAGAAGGACTATGATTAGGTTATTGTTGATGGCAATTAATGTACACAATGCATATGCCCGTGGCACCTGGACAAGGCACTAAACAGTCCCATGCATGATGTCTATGGTCGAATGCATGAACTGATGCGTTGTTCACTCATAGACATGCCATTTATTAAAGGTAAGTTGATAGACGGTCGGGAAATGTCCAGCTTAATGGCTGAAGTTATTGTAGTTTGTAATCCCGATGCATCCTTGGTAGCCTGCGACCATACAACCGGCAAGGTCGTGGGAAGCACCAAATGCATCGCACTTTGTAACACCGCCTCATGCTTCGTAAATACCGGGCACGACAAATCCCGCCAAGGCCGCCCTGCGCTTCATGTCAGGATGCATTCGTCGTTCATACAAGCAAGTGGGATATTAGTGATAGGGGTAGCTTCTTCTGCTTACGATTTGTTTACAATTGAAATAGCTTAAGTGAAAGCTCGTGTTTGTGGCTGCAATTTTTCGTCTTCCGTCGGCTGAGACAGAGCCTTGCTTTTATTTGTTAAACCTGGGTTTCCCTTCTCTTGCCAGTATTTGTTCATTTGGCCTCGCAAAGGCTAGTCTTAGACTTCTGATTCTATTATTTTCCTTGATTCACTCTTTTACAGCGCCGGGGCCAGGAGAAGAACCCATATAATGCTTTATTAAACAGGACAGAGAAAAATCTAGACACCAGTTCTATATGGCTTTAAGCTTTGGTAAGTATTACCCATTTTACTTATTTTCGCTCTTACATTAACAATGACTATATGGAAATGCAAACCCTATCTTCATTATTTAAGACTGTTCATTTGCAAGTCCTTGCAAAGTCAAAATTTTAAATTTTGAAAAAGGAATCGAATCCAAATAAGAATGTTTTGATGAGTTGTTTTTATGGATTTTATCTATGGTAACAGGGTTTGTGCACATGAGCAATAGTATTGATGTTTAGGCAAGGAAGGAGCTCACAAATTATGCTATTAAGTGAACCTGAACTTGCATTCATTGCCATTACGACAATCGAATTTCGCCTAGACTTTTATTCTTTGTTGGTCCAGATGCATCGGAGGGCTTCTTAATTTGTTTAGGGTTTGTTCATGTATAAGCTTTCGAATATAATTCTCATACCAATACCAGAAATAGGAGCTTGCCCCTGTAAATTTTCGGGCATCATTCACAACGAGAGTAGAATGATTAGAGGTGGGAATGATTAGAGGCTCATGAATGAATAGGCAAATGCATCTATCCAACAGGTAGTCCATTGTGTCAGCCGTTTTAATACTAAGTCCGTAGGTGCTGTTGATGAGTTGGCGCATGGTCCTGGCTAAGATTCATGGTTTGCTCCCTGTCAAACGCCATATTGGAAGCACAGATATAGGTCAGCACGCCATTCATCTATTAGCCAGGAGTTGCAATCTACTCATTAACCTGCCCATTTTGGTTTTCCTGACTTCTACCGCAATTTAGAAGTTTATAGGTGATGGGTGCTGCTTGGAACCTTGTATATTTGTAAATTTTCAAGTAGAACTCTGTTAATTATAAATTACAAAGTTTTAGGTAGGAACGCCTCTCGCCTAATTTTCAATAAATTATAAGATTGTACCTACACACCGCCTATTATTATCTTGGCGGGCCAAGATGATTTCCTATTATTTGCCACTTAGATTGTCATCACCGTCAGCCATAAATTGGTCTTTCGTGAAAGTTGAATTATGTTTAAATGTAACATGAGAATGTTGTATTCTAAAAGCAGTGGAAGTATTAAAATATTCCTAGTATTAAATCCCAACCGGATAAGAGAGCAAAATGGAAATTTCAACTTGTCCTGCTCTTAGAAATGGAACGGACTTACTATGCGGTTCGTTTTACAATCTGGAGGCAAGCCCATAACACTTTTGTTTCTATCATATACCATACAGCACATTCAAAGACTATTTCAACCTAAATTGTTTGTACAACCATTTTTCATAATACCTATAAAATTAAAAATAAAACTAATGGCATATTAACATTTTAGTGTTAACAAATAATTATTTATTAACTTTAAATCTAACAAAAAAATATAATAGTTTAATGCTGTTGAGCCGGCATTTATGTAGTGCATATAACGTTTTTTTGAGCTAGCATCGATATAGTTCACACAGACACGCAAATAAAAACGCAATGTATTGGAATAACCTAACTAGGTGTTAATGGATATATCGTTGGCAAATTCCGATAAGCCACGAATTGGGTGCATTTACTTTTTATGTATCTATGCACAGTACGTGGGATTGTAACATGAATAACCTATACACCTGTTAAATGCATGCAGCGATTCGCTGTTTAGATAAATACATGTCATTTATGACAGACACGTTAATGCATGGTCGGGAGTGTGGCAGAGTTGCTTTGGGTTACCGGTTATCCTTCTTGTTTTTCAAATATTTGCTAGGGGTCTTGCTAACTTCACGGCTGGTATTGCTGTGTTTTATGCATGTATTAATATTGATTTTCCCTTGGTCAAGTGACCAATATGACTCATCTTCATCTACTACTTGTTTTATCGCCAAATTTTGTCCTTATTCTATTCCCAGATTTGGATTTCTTCTTGTGCCTGCTTTATCCAGCAGAAATGCTTTCTCAAATTTTTATTGTTCTCAGGTTTGTTTCACCGAAATTGAAGTATGAATCCAATTACTCGATCACCGGTTTGACATTTGTTAGCTCACTAACACCGTGCAAAGGTCTCGCTTTCAATAAAATTCTTTCCCATGTCGAGGACGTTGTTTCTTATCATGTGTTTATTTTAACAACTGATTCAAGATGTTTCCCTGGCTTGGAATTGGTGTTGTAGAGCTAGCTTTGTAAATTGAAGGGGAAGCCAATGCTATGCGAAGTTTGATTTTCTTTATATGTTGAGATAGTTCGGCTGAGTATTTGACAAATTTACATGTGGGATTGTGCGTAGTATGGCTATACACTCACCGTGAACAAAAAAAATGACATCTATAGCTTTGGAGGATCTGAGTCATGGCCTAAACACCAACATCCGCTGTAATTTGAGAGAACAAAGATCTTGGGTGGAAGGGAGTGTGTGTAATCAAACAGAAAACAATGGTGCTGTACGAAATGTTGGATCCCATATTGTGGGATTTCTTCATGAGGAAATGGCCATGGTCTCCGAAATAGAACTCCTCTCAGACAAAAAGCGCCTTGCCCATCAACAGGCCATAAATGAAGAGGGTAGTAGATAAAATGCAGGAAGCCAATCCCCAGGACAAGGCCAAGGCAACTGCAAAGGATGGAAAATAGTCTCACCACTATTACGAGGAACGCGCAACTTGCATTGATCTCTATTATGGTAATCGAATTTGGACTAGATTTTTATTCTTTGCGGGGCGTCTGTATTTACTGGAGGGCTTCTAAATTTGCTTAGGCTTTGTTCATGTATAAGCTTTTGAATCTAGGTCTCATACCAACAATTCAAATAGGAGCTTGCCCCTGTAACTTTTCGGCATCATTCACAACGAGAGGTAGAATGATTAGAGGTGTGAATGATTAGACGCCCATGACTCAATAGGCACATGCATCTGCCCAAATATGGTCCATTGTGTTGTTGTGGTTTTAATAAATCTGCCTACTAAACTGATGAGTTGTGATGGTCTGGATAAGATTCAGGGTTTTCTCCCTGTCAAACACCGTGTGATGCTACTTAAGAATGAAATTTCAAAGTGTTTTCTTCTAGAGCATGTTTTGATTCTCCAGTGCTAGCCCCTACTTTTGCTTGTTTGTAATATGCATGGGTCCAATATACGACCATCAACATCTTTACAGGTCACCTTGATTACATTTTTCTTGAGTAATTAAGCCTTCTCCTAGTGAAAGTTACAATAGTAGGTGCATTTTTTAATTATTTGGGTGAAATCTTAGAAAATACTTACATAATTATTATAAGTTTTTCACATATTTCTATGTTTGGCTCTAAATTTCATGGAACGATGTGAAGCATTACCAAGTTCGATACAAATTTGTCATATTCGATTCAAGACATTTGTATCGAATATGACAGGTAGTTATTTTTTTAATGAAAGGGGCAAGTATGGTTTGAAAGATGAATATGTTAGGTTAATAATAATATGGAGTGTCAGAATAATCACAATATCGAGTTTCCTATAAATTGTATTCTTGTTTTGTTAAGTGTGTTACATGAAATCATTTCAGAAAGCATGAAAGTAATTCAGACTAGATGCTAAATTTTACTTTTGCTGATGACTTAATAATTTGAATTCTTTGTACATGCTGGACTGCCTCTAGAAGGTCCGAACATCGTTTCGGAACTTGCTACAACTGCAGGAGATGAAATTGCAAGACATAGGGATATTGATAAGGTCTACGAGAATCTCAAATGTATTCTAATATTTATAAATATAGCTCAAAATATCTCACTCCTATATTAATTTCACTCATTTTCTTAACTAGGGAGCAATATTACCAAACCGAAAGTAGTAGGATATGGTTCCCTCAGATGAGCAATGGGGAATGAAGGAAGCTATATCATACCTAAGATACAGTTGGTAACATAGAGATTCAAGCTCACTGTTCATATATTCAATAAGCTCACATAAGGAGTAAGTTCCAGTGATTACAGCTCTTACATGCTCACAGTATTCCCCTTTTCATTACCATTCCAGTATGCTCAAATATAAGTATGATATAGAGTTTAGTAATGACCATAGTTTCGATAATAAGTAAGAGTATCATGTCCGAGCTTAGCTCTTACATGCCCACATGATTCCCTTTTTTCATTACCATTCCACTATGCGCAAATATAAGTATGATAAAGAGTTTAGTAATGACCATAGTATCGATAATAAGTAGGAGTATCATGTCTAAGCTTTAGTCAAATATGTTAGTTACAAGTATCATAAGATAGTATCATTCCCATTACCAAGAAAATCAATAACCAATATCCCAGCTAAGCATACCACAAACCAACTAAGCCTATCCAATAAGGACCATAGTATTCCAATCACCTAAATGCTAGCATTCCCATCACTTTGATATCGTAGTGAGGACCATAAGTATATAACAATTACACAACCACTTGCTCAGCTTAGAGAAGGTAAGTGTTTCCAACTTTGTTGAAGGTAGTGTTATGCTGATAAGGTTTGATCATGTTATACAATGGCTATAGTAATCACATTCACCTGATATGCACTATATGATACCAATAGTTACTAGTTTGTATTAATGTACATATATTCCCAAAACAAATATGAGATAAGAGTAGAACAGATATGCTTGTGATTCCTATTAGTGTTGGAACGATATCCTTTTTATTGCCATTAGAATGTTGGAACCATATGCTCAAGTTATGAGCTCCACTGCCACCAGAGCAATGACCTTATCTATACTACTTGTATTAGTTATGAATAACCTTAGGTCTATCATAGTAACCTAATATATAAATCCTTTTGCAATAATGCTTTAACGCCAAACCCCTCACTAACAAATAAAGTTATATCGTATAAAATGAACAGGAATCATATATACCTAATCAGATCGCGCATCATAATGTTTTGGTCATATGTTTAGACAAAAGTAGTGAGTAAGAAACATGTATTCCCATAAAATCTCTTACATATCCTATATCGTAGTGGATCGCGATGATAACTAAGCCACATATCTCTCGAGCATGTATGGTTCCAACACGTGTATTGCTTTAACTTAACTGTTAGATCCGTTTTAGCCTTTCTTCACGTATACATATGGCTGTGATTAGACCAGAAATACTTAACAAGGATGAGTAGTATGACCATTGCAGTTGATCGACACCTCGCTCCAACAATGATCTCCATAATAAGAAATATTAGTATAATGAAGTCACAACCCTGTGTTTGACAACAACCGACGCATGTTTACATCGACAAGACCAATTGGAAATGTTCAAGAACATAGGAAGTCAATTTTAGAAGTTTATTGATAACCATATAACCGACAAATGTACAGGCTTGTAAAATCTGGTTGGAACAGATATGCTTGCGATTCTCATTAGTGTTGGAACCATATCCTTTTTATTGCCATTAGAATGTTGGAACCATATGTTTGTTATGAGTTCTTCTACTATAAAATGACCTTATCTATAGAGGTCTGCTGTGTTATGAATAAGCTTAGTTCTATTATAGTAACCTAATATAAACCCTTTTGCAATATGTTTAACGCCAACCCTTACTAACAAGAGCTTATATCAGAGTAAAAATCAACAAAAGAATCATATATACCTAATTAGATCACGCATCATAATGTATTGGTCATATATTTACACAAAACTAGTGAGTAAGACACAAGTATTCCCATAATATCTCTTACACATCCTATATCCCTCGTAATGCATTAAGCCATAACGGCTTCAATGCATCTCCTAGATGTATGTTGGCCCCAATATTAACCCGTGATGGATGCAACCCCTGTGCTTGACTTAATAACCTGAATGGTAGATACCGAGATCGACAAGACCAACAGAAATGTTCAACATAGGGTGTCAATTTTAGAAGTTTATTGATAACCATATAACTAACAAATGCACAGGCTTGTAAGATCCTCGGGTTGGAAACGTATATGTTTTGTGATTCTCATTAGTGTTCGAACCATATCCTTTTTATTGCCATTAGAATGTTGGAACCATATGCTTGTTATGAGTTCTACCACGATATAATGACCTTATCTATATTAGCTGTATTAGTTATGAATAAGTTTAGTTCTATTATAGTAACCTAATATAAACCCTTTGCAATATGGTTAACGCTAACCCTTACTAACAAGAAGTTATATCGCATAAAATCAACAGCAATCATAGGACCCACTAGATCGCAAGGCTGATCATAATGTATTGGTCATATGTTTACACAAAACCAATGACTAAGACACAGGTATTCCCATAATATCTCTTACATATCCTATATCGCAGGCGATTAAGCCGATAAATCAAGCCATCGCATTCTATATGTATGCTCAATACGTAATTGCTTAACTTAAGTTTGTTAGATCCTAACACTCGACTTTGAAAGCTAACCAAAATGCATATATGGGTTTCATGCCGCCGCTTTCTTTATGTAGCTTTTACAAAATTATATGATGCAACGCTATCCAGAAACCATGAAGGATAAAATTATATCATTCAAGGCTATCCAGAAACTAATGGCGATAAAATTAGATCATGCAACGCTATAAAATTAGAGCTTGAAGTGAACACTTGCCTAGAAGCGTGGCACTGATATGCACCTACCGGGCTTCAAAACCCGGTTCCTAATTGCCTCGCCCAAGATAATTGTTCGCTTAATTGCAGAAATGCAACATCTGATGGATATTTATTTCCAAAGATCCTACATTGTAGCTAAGTAAATGCTTTTCGCATGCATGCCTATCTCCAAATTTACGTCACTTATTAAAGAGTGTTCATTGACAAAGCCATTTAAACTCTTATATTTGAATTTCAGAATGTGTTTAATCACTCATTACCCAAAGAACACTTGGGATTGCTAACCGCAGATAAGTCTCCTCGTCTGTAAGGTGCTAAAGATTGCAAGGAAACCTCTATTAATGGACCTTTAACACCTCCCCGACCATATGATCGTGATTAGAATCGCTTAGAAGTTTCCATGCAGCGCAATAAATAGAGTACGAGGCGGTGGGGTTTTTTAACATATATTCACACTATTTAATACTTATCCGCTGGTTGTTGATGGTTGTCAAATATCGATTGAATGTCAGCTGTCAAATCATAGGAGAAGCATTTATGAAAGCATTATCAAAGCAGCTTTGATACATTATGAAACTATAGGCAAATTATTTATCAAAGCAGCAAGAATTGCCTGGGAAGAAGCGAAGCCGGCAATAACGCTTCAAACTTCCCAGCCAATGAAATTGTGACAAATCCACAAATTTATTATTAAAAAAATTAGGTTTATATATTTCTTATGTTAAACATTACCATTTGTACAAAAATTTCGAAGTCAACTAAGAACTAATTGAAAGTCAGCGATGAACTCATCGCTATAGTCCCTGCCCTTGGCCTTCCGGCAGGGACTAATAATAGATTCAAAGAAATCATTTACTTGATTTCAAGTTGATAAAAAAAATTCATCATGTTTTGCCACAACTAATCTATTACTTTTTTTTTTAATAAATTTAGAATGACAAATGATTTATCTAATAAATCATGTTTTGCCACAACTAATCTATTACTTTTTTTTTTAATAAATTTAGAATGACAAATGATTTATCTAATAAATCATGTTCTTTGATTCTTTATTTTTTAATCATTTTCTTCTCGTTGTCATTTCAATCATGATTTCAAGTTAATAACAAATAAATTTGTATCATTAAGTTTTGCCACAACTACTTTATTATTATTAATAATATATTTAGAATTACAAATGATTTATCTACTAAATCATGTTCTTCCATTCTTTATTTTTTAATCATTTTCATCTTGTTGTACTTTCAATCCTTATCTTGAGATGCAATCTTTACTTGTCATGGTAATATACTCTATCCATATATTTATTTTGATAATGTAAGTAATAAGTTGGCATATTGTTCTCCTTTCAAAGGTAACTTACTTGTTTTTGTTAAAATCAAAGGGGTTTGTATTTTAAGTTTTAACTCCTAAATAGAACTAATATACAAACCACGACAAACCACAACAAGCTTTAATTATTTACATCAAATTTATTTTTAGTAGATTTATAGTTTACTTATGTATATAATATATTATATTTATTTTATATTATATTTATTTTACATAAATTTTATAGATTAATAAAAAAAACTAATTTTACAAATAAATAATATAAATTTATTACAAATAAATTAATATTACCAAAATCAAACATAATTTATTTCAAATAATTATAAATAGATCTTTTAAATTATATATTTAAAAAATATATATATTATAAAATAGTTTAATTATTATTTTTAAATATTTTTACACATTTATAACAAAATTGAAAAGTAGTTTGCACATATGAAAAGCTAAACACTTACACACACTTTATTTAAATGTTTATATACAAGATATTTTTCTTATCACAAACATATTTAAACAAATGATAATTTTCTATTTCATAAATATTAAAACAATTTCACTTTATTTAAATGTTTATATACACAATATTTTTCTTATCACATATATATTTAAACAAATACATATTTAAACAAATGATAATTTTCTATTTCATAAATATTAAAACAAATTCTTGTTTTAATATGAAAGTGAAAGGATTTATAGTAAATAAGTTTATTCCAACATTAAAATAATGATAACAATGATAATTTTAACTGAAATTTTTAAAATAAAACTCTATAAGCTACTATCCTTGTTTAGAATTCAAAAAAAACTAATTGACACACTTATGTGAGTATTATACTACTTGTTAATCTACGTTAAATGTTTAATTAAAGAAATGGATACCGCTTTATTAACAATATTAATATGAAATCATTCCTCAAATTACTTAGGCATTCTCATTAGCGCGTTTAGGGTATGCTAGTTATAAAATGTTTTGGTATGTGATTATATGAATGGGTATGATTTGATGTTTGTTGGGATTAGATATTTCAAACTTAAAAAAATCAATAGCTTTATAAATATAATAAAATTTTGAAAAAAAAAAATTATATCTCAAAAGATTTAAATATTATTAAAAATTAAAAATAATAATAATAATTTTAAATAAAATGTAAAATATAAAAAAAAAAAAAAACTCAAATTACACCATTAAAAATAAAACTTTGAAATCAACCCTAAAAAACTCAAATTACACCAATAAAAAACTCAAATTACAACAATAAAAATAAAACTTTGAAATATTGAAACTGGAACCCTATAGGCATAATTTTCAATTCATGCCTCAGTAATTAGACCACAAAGGATTGAGATTTTGCTAAAATCATCTTAATTCTAATCGCACAAATCAACTAAGTCAAATACTTGTCAATTGGGTGTAGTTTGGATGGTTGTGAGGAATGATTGTTATCCTCCCCACTCGGGTTCAATTCTCATAATGACATGAATAAGTCTCATAATGAGTATGTTGTAATGGCTTTGGGCCTATATGTATTGGAAAGTTTCCCTTGATTCAAAATTGAATAGCAAGGCAATTGCTATTTTCGGGGAAAAAAATTAAGTCGAATCCAGATTTTTAAATACTTTTGATTTAACCTTTCATGAAAGGTCCCATGCCTAATCATAATCATTAATATTACCCATGCCTAATCATAATCATTAATATTACGATATTAACGATAATCTCTAGATAATATTGAAAGGTCACATACCTAATCTCTGGATAATCTTGATAATTAAGCATATGTTGTCATAGTTTGTTATGTAGCATTGTTTCAGGCCATCTCTGGGAGGAGGCCTACAATCTTGGAGCAGACAACAACTGGAAGGAATCAACAACAGTTGTAAGGACTTAAGGTACACATTTTGATCTTCTTTATATTCCCTCAATTATCGTAAGATCTTGTTGGATTTGGTTAGAATAGAATATTTTCTATCTTCTAAGGTGTCAAGGCTCTGCCTAATCATTAGACTCAGATTAGGGGGATTTTTCCCCATAGCAGCAAGACATGGCAAGGAAAGGCAGGGAAAGGAAAGGAAATAAAAGGCAAGACAAGGAAGGGAAAGGAAAGGAAAGGCATGGAAAGGCAAGACAAGGCAAGGAAAGGCAAGGCAGGACATGGCAAGGAAATGCATGGCAAGTAAAGACATGGCAAGGCATAAGAAAATACAACTCAAGGCATGGAAAGGCAAGGAAAGGAAAGGAAATGATAGACATGGCAAGGAAATTCAAGGCAAGCCAAGGAAAGAAAAGGAAAGGAAACACATTGCAAGGTAAGGCAAGCCAAGGAAAGGAAAGGAAAGGAAAGACAAGGAAGGACATGGAAACACAAGACACGGCAAGGCAAGGCAGGACATGGCAAGGAAAGGAAAGGAAAGACAAGGCAAGGCACAAGACAACAAAAGGAAAGGCATGGAGAGGAAAGGAAAGGAAAGGAAAGGCTAGATATGGAAAGGAAAGCCAAGGAAATAAAATGAAAGACAACCAAAGGAAAGTCAAGGAAAGGAAACACAAGACAGGTTCAGTTAGGTGTCACAAGTGTAAAGTTTTCACAACAAACCTAGCTAGTAGAAAAGTCACACAAACTTGTGAGAGAGAGAATAGAGGAGAGAAAACGAATGAATTGTATTAACTGTTGAGTAAAATGGTAAAATACACATTTTGTTCTCTACATGGCTAAGTGAATGCGCCATATTAGTGATCTAAAGAGATCTAGACACTCACTGACAAAAACATAAATAATTTTCCACCTAGTCCTAGTTAATTGGTCCATGTTATCATAACTTAATTGAGTCACATGTGTGGAAGTGAGAGAAACACATGAAATCACAACATATGCAACCTCTTGGACACGTGTATGAGACATTTTCACTCCTTATGAGGAAAATGAGGTGAACATGCAACTGTCGGTGATAAAAATGAGGTTTCCATGCATGAGTGACCTCCACTAGTCTAACCAAGGTGTAACTGAATCTGAAATGAAGAGGGAAGACTACCTAGTTTGTATAAGGTGCCCTAATTTGTAAGTGAGTATTATCAAGAGAGAAAATTATCATCTATGGAAGTTCCCTCAACATTGGACTATAAACCTTAGGAAAATAATTACCTAGGTGAGTGTGTAATATCTCCAACACCCCCCCTGAACACTACTAGGGTGTACATGATAAATGGGTCCTGAAAACCAAGGACATGATAGGTACACATTATACAATGAATATAAGAATGAAACAATAAAAAGTAAAGGAAATAATGAAAAACTCATGGGAANACAATGTATCAAAAAATGAAGAAGGAAAGACAGTTGCCAAGTCATTGTGTCCTTCACTCCAAGAAGATCGTGTAGGAAGTGTAAATTCTTCTTAGTAAATATCATGGTGAAGATGTTTGTAGTCTGTTCGGTGGATGGACAGTACTTAAAATCAATGATCTTATCACGTACCATCTCTTTGATGTAATGCATATGGATCTCAACGTGTTTGGTGCATTGTCATTGCATTGGGTCTCTGCAAAACTTGAGAGTGCTCTGATTGTCACACCAAATGACAGTCAGATTATGAAACTGGATGTCAAGCTCAGTGAGGAAGTTATGAATCCAAAGTGTCTGAATAGTAATGTTTACCAATCCTTTGTACTCAACCTCTGCTTACAATAGAGCAATCGTTAACTACTTTTTTCTCGACCAATAGATGGGATCGGAACCCAAACTAAGCATGTACCCATAAGTGGACTTGCGATCTTTTCTATCACTGACCCAATCGGAATCAGTGAAACCCATGATATCCAATGAAAAACGTGTTGTATAGTGGATCCCATAACCTATGGTGTCTTGAAAATATCTAAGGATGCGTTTGGAATCCTTCTAGTGTAGCTCATGTGACTCTTGCATGTACCAAGATACTTCTCCTACTGCATATGAGAGATCCATCTAGGTGTGGATTGGATATATAAGGCTACCCACAAGTTGTCAATACAAGGTGTTTTCCACCATTGGTGTATCACCACCATTCTCAAGATCCACCCTAGAAAAAAAGGGTGTGGCTTCCCACTTGCAATCAGTCATGTGGAATCTAACCAAGAGATCAAGGCCATACTTAGTCTAAGATAGCTTGATTCTTGAAACATCCTGACTGATCTTGAGACCAAGAAAATAGTGCAATGGACCCATGTCCTTCATAGAGAATTTGTCATGAAAAATTTCCTTGACCGTAAAATGTTTTGAGGCCGAACTTCTTGTGATCAGGAGGCCATCCACATAGAGAATTAGGGTCAACAAGGAGTATGAGGTTATTAGCATGTATATGTTTGGATCTGATTTTCATCTAAAAAAATGTTGAGAAAGAAAGTAGACATCTATCTTTGCATACCATGCTCTAGGAGCCTACTTGAGGCCATACAGTGAATTTTTTAGTCGGCATAATACGAATGAGTTTTGTATGAACCCCTGGGGCTGATCCATGTAAATATCCTCTAAGAGATCCCCATGAAGAAAGGAATTTTTCACATCCATATGGTGAACTTCCCAACCCTTGGCTTTTGCAATGGCAAGGTTCAATCAAATGGAGTCCATCTTTGCTATGGGAGAAAAGGTCTCATCATAGTCTATCCCATTGATCTGTTGAAAACCTTTGGAAACTAGTCTTGCCTTATACCTACTCACTTTTCCTTATACTTCCTTCTTAGTCCTATATACCCATATGCATATGACAATCTTCCTGCCTAAAGGAAGCATAACCATATCCGAAGTCTGGTTCTTGAGGAGAGAGTTGTACTCCTCCTACATAGTCTCTACATAGGTCTTCATGTCTAAATCTAGAACCATGTAGCAATGCATGGGCATCACTAGTTCGGTATTTGCGAGTGCACAAGAGGGTCCTCAAACTAGGACCTCGTTCTCCTCTGATCTTTTGGATTCCCCACAAGGTCTCTTATTTCCTATAGGGTGGTATGTTCCCACTTGGGCATCATATTCCAAACCAGATTCAGAGCTCAGATATGAACCATGATTTGAGTGAGTGAACTCATCATCACTAATGTATGGTGTAGGAAGTGGTACAAAGGTATCTACATGTGGCTTGAACGATGTATGGAAGGGATTTAACTCAAACTGAACACTGCACTCAATGATGACCCTATCGATAGAGGGACTAGGTAACCTGTAACCCTTCTCACCATTGGGATATCACATAAATATGCATGCAGTACTCTATGGATCTAATGATTTCCTATTTTCATAGGGTATACGAGGCCGTGCACATGATCCAAATATTTGAAAGTGGGTGACCTATGATTTGTTTCCAGTCCATGCCTCAAAGGGAGTTCAGTCCTTGACATATATGTGAGGATATATGTTATGAATTTGGATAGCATAGTTAATTTCCTTAGCCCAAAGCTTGGGCGATAGATATCTTGCATGCAGCATGCAAGTGGCCATCTCCTTGAGGGATTTGTTCTTACGCTTGGATACTTCGTTCTGCTATGGAGTGTAAGGTAATGTGTTTTGCAGTTGTATACCTAACTCTGAAAACATATGTTGGACATATAAGTTCACATATTCCCCCCCATTGTTTGTATGGAATATTCTATCTTTCTTCCGGATTGAATCTTTTCATGTGATTTTAAGACTTTGAGATACTCAAAAACTTCAGACTTCTGTCTAATAAAATACATCCAAGTGTATTGTGAGAAATCATCAATAAATGTAAGTGTTGGTCACTATAATTTCTTATTTAACTAAACAATCAAGTGCTACATAAATTGTCAACCCAGGGAAGTCTGTTTATTTCAAAGGTAATCACGCACTATATATGCTCAATCTCAAAAGCAACCTAGAGTTGTAGTAAGAACATATTAATCACACTTTGCCTTGAACAAACTGAAGTTCTAACTTGAATCACAGGAAAGAAACCT
>SNQJ01S0023544.1:107536-144339 GCA_010110895.2 Picea sitchensis | reverse complement strand
AGTAAGGTAGTCTCACAAAGCCTTGCCTTGTAGTAATCCTTTGATTTAACTTACTTGGCATCATTGAAAGAAAAATTACAACCCAACAAGTTTCATACATAAATTGCATGATGATATCCCTCCAAATAGTCAACTGAATTTCCAAATGAAACGCCCAAAACATTAATAGTAGCCAAAGTAATACATGATATTTGACAGCTTGAAGGTCCTGTCTCCAACGAAATATCTAGTCAAACCACTCCACTGATCACCTGAGTTTCCTCGTATCCTAAATCCATCTTGCTCAATCTTTAATCTCTTCTCAGACTTATAAACCACAACACTCTTCTCATAATCTTGCGGCTCCCTGCAACACAAATTGCCCATTAATACTTACTCACCACACCAAAAATGGAATATACTACATGGATCTCATAAACTAAACACAAGTTGTTTCTCATGTATTTGCCATCGAATGTAGTGAAACAAAATGGGGGTGCTGCTGAAAATCCTTAGTGGCTATTTCTTTGTGAACTTGTGGCAGAAAGTTCTTAAGATTTTTCCAGTTGTATTGGACATCAAAATACAACCACAAAAACATGATCAAACAAAACAAATGGTGGCCTCATTACCTCAATAGAGGCTTCTTTTTCCTTAAAAAATCACCCATCAACAAAAATCTAAAACAAATTACAGAGGCGCTCAAATCACCTCAATATGACCTATTCCTCTTCATCACCCATTAAAAATCTTCCATAGACGTATCAAATCAATTTCTTTTCACTTAACAACTTGCCTCCTTTTATTTCCAATGCCTTCTCTGCCTAATTTCAGAGGCGTTTCCATCGATTTGTCCACACTAAAAGTCATGATTTATTTCTCTATGATCGGGCTTCTTTTGTTCACAGAGTTGAATATTCACTGCTCAGACTCAATCAAAGTACAATAGAAACCATACTATAACAAAATATTCAAATTGTTTTCAAAATCAACACCAGATTACAAAACCTTCAATGAATTATTAAACCCATAAAAGCCCAGTTAAATGGGTATCAAGCATATGTTAAGAATAGAACCTGAGGCACCGAGATCCAGTTTCCTTAGATCCATTGCTGAGTGGGGCGTAAGCTTGAAGGAGGATATGCCTCGAGAGTGCGAGTGTTAGGGAAGTAGACCACCCAAATCTCCTCTTATGCACCTGTAAGTAGTTTGACAATGAATCCGCACCACCAACAGTCGATGTCATAAGCTTCCATTGCATCCCCAACTGAGCAATGGAGAGGCAATTGATTGTGAGGAGGAATGAGTCTCAGTTCACTGTGTAGCCATGCCTCCTCCTCCAATGGCTTTCCATCATCCGTCACAAATCTAGTAAAATTTTCATTGGTAAATACATGGTTGATGTTCACAGTGATCACCTCAAGAAAAGCGCCTCCCATGAATGATAACCAACGCGAACCTGATTTTTCTCAGTGGCATTCCTCTCATAGGCGTACCTACCAGTTATTAGAAAGATCTTCAACCCCAATTCAAGAATATGGGTGTACAATCTATGAATGGAGGGCAAAAACGGGTTCTCTGCCAAAGCTGTCGTCTTTATGAAATCATAATCATCAATCCCCTCTCCTATGAAAACCAGAGGCACAGAGCATAGAGGTAGTGGAGATATGAGGCGGTGGGAAATCCGATTAGATCGGATCAAATCGACAGATATGGAAAGTATTTAATACTTCACTAACAATAGGACAGGGGTTGTTTCCAAGGAGGGATAACTGGACAAAGATAGGTTGTTTTCTAAAACCTGTCAATCAGTTGACAGGTTTTGGTAGGCTCTTTCTAAAGATGCCTTTGTCAAAATACTAGACAGATGAAGGAAAATGGTGGTTTTGCGAAACCTGTCAACTTGTTGACATGTATTCTACAAAAACTAACACTAAGATATGTCTTAGACATAAATATATACTTGTCATGTATTTTATTATTTTATTGATCTCAACTAAATGATTTTTGGGCACCCTTGAGTCTACGTCATTTGTGTACAATGTATCAAATTGCTTTATCTCTCATATTTTCATTCTAGGTAGTAATTAATAAATAGAACATTTCATTTTCACCTTACACATGTTGGAAAATTAAAGAAATAAACCAAGCCGCTTTATTAAACAATTTAATTTCTTTTCTTTTGTTGTCAACCTATCTATTACACTTAAAATTATCATATATTACTTTGATAATGTTTAGGAATCTTATGGTATTTTCAATGGAATAAGCAATGTGATACTTTTTTTGTTGTAGGATTTATGCCCTGGTATGATTATCAAAGTTGCATTCACAATCATTTTTAGGATTATATGTTATATGTTTAAGGTTTTTAATTTTAGAGGTTCAATATTGTATATTTTTTTATTTACATATTATTGTATAATTTTTTTTTGTCTTACATGTCAACTCTAGGTTAAGCATTGGAGGAATTACATATTTCCTTGATAATGAATTGTAGAAAGTGCTCCCTGGTGTAATTATAGGTGGCAAAAAAGTGTTTATACACATGGAGCAGAATCCTAAGTGAGGTGTCTCATCTTGAAATCTTTGTAACGCATGTCAAGATAATAACTTGATAATTTTCAAAAACAAAATTTAGGACTATTTTTATACTATCTAACCTCTAGTCTCTATAACAAAATTGAAAACTAGGAAAATAGATTTTGTTGTGCCTTGGCCTATGTCCTTTACCAACTATCCCATACAAAAAACAACCACTTTGAAAGAAACTTGGCCTATGACCTCTAGGAGATCTTTGAGATCTATAGAAAAGAAATAAAATATACAAGAGCAAAAGGAGAACTCGACCTGAGACTTTTCTTGTTAGTCTACTTCCTCATCCAAGGAGATAGGGTGTTGGTGATATTCACCTTATTGGTTCTGTTCTCCATTCTATTATACATCCTCCTCTGGATCTTTGTCTAAACCCTTAAGGGCTTGCAATAGAAAATAGTGTTTTTTTTCCATTTCACTAGTGGAGATTGTTACAAGGGAAAAACTCTCTATGGCCAAGGGTAAACCACAACAGACAGGTATGACTACAGAAATCAACTCAATTCCAACATATGTTATATAGACTAATGTGCAATATAAGAAGGAGGCCTACCTCGATCCAACGTTTGATGATGTTCCACCGTTGAGCACTTTGACCCAAAGCTTTATACCTGCAAGAATTTCTTAACAAACAAGCAGAGCAAGTATATAGTGATGATACAAAAGGGGTTAGCACATCATATAGCATAATCCATTAATAAACATTACAAACACGCCCATGGATGATAATCATATATTTTCAAGATACTAATAGAACAGGAAAGGAGTATTTCTATTAATAATTGATCAACAGAAGTGACAACATTACAGACTTCCGTGTCAGCACGGTTTGAAACCAAGAAATCAAGTTCCTTCCAACTGGGTATCCACCACTTCAATCCTCCACCAAAGGCAAGCTCATAGGAAAGAGGCAATGAGGTCCTCTCAGCAATAGGGAAAGTGCTTGGGGGCTGAACATTGTGTTCAGACTTGAAGGACAAAGGGATGCAAACTCAATATGAAGTAATTTCTTGAGAGTAACTTTGCTCTCAAAGTTGAATTCTTTCTCCTCTTTTTCCATAGCTCGAAATTGTGCTCTTATAGCCTTTAGAATGCAACTGAAGGGCCGAGTCAGAACGTTTCCAGTATATGGAAGGCCAAGGATCAGAGATCTTTTGTCGTGACATGGAAACCCGACCTCATTTTGTATTTTCTGGCACAAATCCCGATGTACGTGGGCTGTAGTGGAGAAGCCAACATATACGCATCTTGTATAACTGATAGGGAGCGTATATGTGGAAAAATGTATATTTTAATCTCTGGATTCATAAAAAAGGGATGATAATTCTGCATAGGGAAATGGAAAAAGGCCCTCTATGCAAGATAGCAATGGTGAGGCAAATCTTGCTATAATAGATGCCCCCTAATGTGTGAGATCAGAGGAGTATCTGCGATGGATGAAATACATTATAAATAACCCAGAAGTGGAGTGGTAGAGAACCAACTGGACGAACTCAATTACTCATTACATTATGTACTGACTTTGCATACTTGGCTGCCAAGAATACGATGCAGATCCATGTGGAAAATATACCAAACAACTGTTCATGGCCATGAATAGGAAAATACAAATGTGTTACGTGCCAAAAGTTGTCATAGTCACGAACAAGGCCAAGTAAAACTAGTCTCAAAATCAATCTGAAGATATCTGTATACCATGGAGTACAATCTGATCTCCCATGATCACTGAAGTCAAATAGGTACTGGTCCAATGAAGGGGAAGCAACAACTTATGAAAGTTGCAGCCACATAGTGATGTCTTCAAGTCTTATAGACTATCCACAAAGGGTGCAAGTCTACATCATGTGAATAAATGAGTTGAGGTCGAACACGATGAGACATCGTTTGATTACCGGTCATTGAGGTATACCGTTAACAAACGCGAGACAACCTACCAATAATGAAAGTAGGTATCAAGGCACTGACTACATTTCTACAAGTGTGAATAAAGGAGTTGGTGTCGAACGCTTGAGAAATCCATTGATCAGGAGACATTGATGTATTCCCATCTGTCAATGGTGAGAGAGCCTGCCACTAATGACTGCAAGCCTCAAGGTACTCATAAAACTCTAGGTCCCATATCCAAAATAAATGAGATGAAGTCGATGGAAAGAGACACGCCGAAAGGAGAGCATTGAGGCATCTCTCATCAGTCAGCACGAGGAACAAAGCAGGAGCTTCATGATTTGGTGGAGATCGGATGAAGAACATGTTCATGAACCAATGACCCTGTGCGTCTTTTGTGTGTGCCAAATGCAAGAGGTACACGAAAAAGACCCTCTGAATAGAAGCCAATGATGAAAAAATGTTGACAAAGGAGAGGAAACAACTAATAAGGCTAATGGCATCGAAGACACTTCATGAATCCCAAAGTGTGAATATATGTCTTGCCGTCAAACACAAGGGAAACCACCCAGTCAATGACCAATGATGAAGTGTCGATTGTTGAGTTCAAGGTGACCTACCAATGATGAAAGTAGAGCCAAGGTGCATGATAAGACTAAAGTATCATGTGATTCTGAGACAAACTGAGGGTATGACTGACATGAAAAGTCAAGATTTCTGAGGAGTGGCCGACACAGGTTGATATACTTCCTTTGAACAAGAGCATGAGACATATGGTGGACTCCGACAACATAGACTCAAATATGTGACAATTAGATGCAGGAGGCATCAATAATGTTCTCTAAAGATTTTGGAAGAGTAACCAGTCGGTAGAGAAAACTCTGTAGCGATATCAACTTCCTAAGGCCATGCTAAACCCAAAATTATGATGACAAAAGGACTCAATAACTTTGTGCTATGTTGAAAAGCGACAGGATTGCTGCCAATTACAATATAGTACTCCCTTCCCACTCATCTTTTTTTGTTTTTTCATAACAAATGAATGCTATGATACAAAGGAGGGAACGAGTGTCACAAGTAAGAAAAACTAGTTCCAATAGTGGAATGTACATATTCTTAATGCAAGGAAATGCATGCGGGAGATGGACACTCAGGGTGATGTTCCCTCCAGGGTATAGAGTGTCAAATTGCGAAGGATATAAACAAGGCTCTGCTTGGTTGAGGATGCAAACTGCTTAGGCAACAGTTTATAATGCAAAGAGATAACCGGCTAAAGGCTCAATACTGCAAGCGAGGGCATGAGATGCAATCACAAATTAACACCAAAAAATGTCATTTTTTATATCTTTTAGTCTACTTGGTGTGAAAAAGGGGTAAACTTGTGCCAAATAGAGGTCTTTTCAAATCCAATTTACGAGTGTGAAAAAGACAAGTTCACTCGACAATCTTTTCTATTTTTGATAGAGAGTCAGAAAAGAGCTTAACTAAGACTCATGACCTTTCAAGTCCAACTTTAACGAGTGTGGAAGGGACAAATCACTCGACGATCTTTTCAGTTTTTAGACGAGTCAGAAAAGAGCTTAACTGAGACTCGTTTTTTGGGAGTCTGCGAGTAATAAGGCCGCATGTGCATGAATGAGAAATGAGGCTCATCATAAAGTCATGTATTGAATTGTAATGGACTCTCGGTCCTAAGGAAAAAACTCGGCATGGGCACCAAATGACAAAAGAGGTTCTAACCAGGGTACCCATGTTTGGTAAGTCTCTACCATTTATTAACGACGCTATTAATAGTAGATGGGGGGTTATGTGTCGCAATAAATGGGTTCGTACCTAAGGTGAAAAAAATGGTAGTCAAAGGATAATGCAAAGGATTGGATACCTATCCTATATGCTAGGTTATGAATATACCTGCTCGAGGAGACGAACGACCAACTGTGACGTTGAAATCAAAAAAACAATTGAGTCAAACTACAAAAACCAGCTTAAACCATTCTTGAATTAGTCTGTTAAGCGAAAGAATAGCGTAAAACTATATCAAGTGGGTAAAAATAGCTTATAAATAGTAATAAAATAAAAAATTACTGTATCATTTTCATTTTTACCCAAATAGTGCAATTTGCACTAAAATATCTCCAGGATTCAAACGACGATTGCGGGAGTGATAGGCAACGAAATCAAAAATCGTCTGGATCAGGTAACTCTTCATCCCATCCTCTTCAAATTCAATGGTTTACATTTTTGAATTAGGTTCTATTTTTTTAGTTTTTGAGGGCGCAATTTGGAGTTTTTGGTATACGCGGGTTTCTTTGAATAGGTCATGTATACGACTAGATATACGCCCCTGTGTGAACCACAGGGGGCGTATATCAAGACCTGACCACGACCGTGAGCAAGTAAAGTCGCGTATATATACACAAAAGCCAAAAAAAAGGGTTTTCTAACTCAAAAATGATTTGTTTTTTGCAGGATGGTGTTGGAAAGGAGAGAGCGAGAGAACGAGGAGGTAGATGCAGCAGTGGATCGAGATTCGGTGGCTCAAACGCCTCTAAAATGATGTGGTTTGTACAAGTTTTGGGCTCTCAAAGGAATGAGGGCCCAAGTGAGGTTGTTGGAGATGCTGGTGGGCTATTGGGATCCTGATAGCGAGAGCTTTATCCTTGATGGACAACCATTAAGGATCGAAGTAGAGGACATCTACTTCTTAACTGGACTTTCATGCTAAGGAGAGGTTGTGGACCTCAAGTCACGGGAGGCAAGGAGTGGGCTGAAGGTCGAGGAGTACATTGAGGCCCACTGTGTTGCAGGGACTCCCATGGATAATAATCATATATTTGCAAGATACCAATATGACGGGAAAGGAGTATTTATATTAATAATTGATCAGTAGAAGTGACAACATTATAGACTTCTGTGTCGGCACGGTTTGAAACCAAGAAACCAAGTTCCTTCCAACTGGGTCTCCACCACTTCAATCCTCCACCAAAGGCAAGATTATAGGAAAGAGGCAATGAGGTCCTCTCAGAAATAGGGAAAGAGCTTGGGGGCTGAACACTGTGTTTAGACTTGAGGGACAAAGGGATGCAGACTCAATATGAAGTAAATTCTCCAAAGTAACTTTGCTCTCAAAGCTGAATGCTTTCTCCTCTTTTTCCATAGCTCGAAATTGTGCTCTTATAGCCTTCAGAATGAAAATGAAGGGCCGAGTCAGAATGTTTCTAGTATATGGAAGGCCAAGGATCAGAGATCTTCTATCATGACATGGAAACCTGGCCTCATTTTGTATTTTCGGGCACAAATCCCGATGTACACGGGCTGTATTGGAGCAGCCAACATATACACATCTTGTACAACTGATAGGGAGCGTATATGTGGAAAAATGTATATTTTTATCTCTAGATTCATCAAAAAGGGATGATAAGTCTGCATAGGGAAATGGAAAAAGGCCCTCTGTGCAAGATAGCAATGATGAGGCAAATCTTGCTATAACAAAGATCCTCCTTGATTTCATATAGCGCTAGGTTGTTTCTCTCCTCCACTGAGTTCAGATGACATGTAAGTAACTCCTTTATGTTCAAATGTAGATCCAAAGTTAAGGAATACTTAGTATTCTTACTTCTAAAGATGCCCACATGATATAGAATGATATTCATAGCCAATGCTTCAATAATTTTTGTGTTATTGGTGGCTCCTCTACATCCCCGAATGTTGTCTTATATTTTGTGCAATGGTTGGATAGTGGTAGCATTTGTGCTTGCCCTCAAATCTTCTTGCTATTTTATATTCCTTAGTGTGCCACTTCCTAGTCCTAACATATCACCCTCTAGCCTCCTAGTGTGTCTTGTGATCTAGAAGCACATCTTGTGTGTTAGATTCTAGACTATGTTATTCTAAATGATGATCCTTCCCCTTCAACTCTCCCTCTTCTTCCTTGAGTCGATTAGAGTCATAGTTTAGAATGGGGACCCTCTACGATCATGAATTTTATTTTGTCTTTTCCCAACTTTCTTCTATTTTCCTCCACTGAGCCTTCTTATTTGTTTTGCAACCTAGAGGCCATGGAGGAAGCCATTATATGGTTACAATGATCAACTAGGAGGAGAAATAGGGCCAAAATGATCCCTCTAGTCATCATTTTGTTGGTAGATATAAAATTCATGGTGCATACTAGCAACGTTATAATTGAGTGTGGGCTAGTCTTCTCTAAAAAGAGCTCCATAACCTTCAAACTAGTGGTTGTTGTTAGGATATAAGGTTTACATTTGTAATAAATTCACTTTATGACTTTATAATATGCTAATGTTCACTTTTTATGTAAAGCAATTTATCCCACATTCATAAGTGGAATGTATTTTCTTAGTGAACAATGATATCCAAGGAGGTAAACTCCATTGTAATAGAAGATCCAATTATTCATTGATAATATCATATGGTTTTATTGTGAGTATCTTACTTTGAGCTTATTTATGTGACTCAACCCTATCTAGACTTTCTCCATTTAGTAACCTAGTTGATTTTGTAATATGGTATCAATGTAGGAAGCCATATCAATAGTAGGTTTCCACTCTTGCCACTTCAATAGCTTGAGTGTCAAAGAGTTTGTGTGAGCGTGAATACCTAGGGACTATTTTCAACAGAGATATATCAATGGATCGTTGATGTGAAACTTCAAAGAGCCAAAATTTTGTTTTTTGGTTATTCGAAGCCAAGATCAATTTAGAGGATTTTGTAGAAGATTCAGTTTGTTCTTTCCTATATTGATGCCTAGATTTGTAGATCTAGAAGAATTTTTAGGATTTGTTTTTCAATTGGAGATGAAATTATACTCAAGAAGAAATTATAGTAGATCAACTAAAGACAAGGGGGAGTTGGAATGTTGTTATTGTAATAAAATGGGTCACACAACGTGGAACTATAAATTTCGAAACAATGATGTTCTCAAGGGAAAAGTCAAAGATAGACCACATGTAACTAATGTAAACATTGATGAATATACACCAGATGTTGAAAACAATGATGATATTGTTGAATGAAGGACATTCTACACATTTTAATAAGCATGAACATTGAAGACAAGAAGGGATAAATAGTATAGATATCTAGGTTATCATGGGTGTTTGCCCAGATAGTTTGGGAGTTTGTGAATCTTGATAATTATACCCTTATGAGGGTGATCAAACAACATGATGGATTACTGTGGATGTACCTCAACATGGATGGTTGTCCAATATTTCAAGAGATTCATAATTAAGTACTTCAAGGAGGTGGAATTTGGGAACTGAAGAATTCAACTCCGGAACTACACCTTTATGAGGGTTACAAGGAATCTTCTTGGAGCTCTACCTGGTCCAAAAATTATTTTCAAAGAAGAAGATTTTAAAGAATGTTTGGTTCCGATGTTTTATTTTTTAGTTAATGTGTTTTTATCTCCAGTTAGTATGTTTTTATTTTATTATTGTAAGACTTAATAAGGGGTGCTAGAGTATATAGCTTACATTTGTAATAAAGTCACTTTACAAATTTAGAATATGTTAATTTTTTCTTTTGTGTAAATCAATTTATGATGCATTAATAAGTGGAACTGATTTTCTTAGTGAACAATGATATATAAGAAGGTAAAACAAATTGTGCTATGCCATTTATTCATTGATAATATCATATGGTGTTATTATGAGTATCTTCCTTTGAGTTTGACTCAACCCTATCTAGGATTTCCTCATTTAGTAATCTAGTTGATTTTATAATTGTTAATCCCTAGACAAAGCCCCATGTTTAGCACAAAACACCTTATTAAGCCCTAGATATTGAGTCATTATATTTCTAGTGTTATATTAGTGGGTCAGCTAGAACCTTTCATTGTACCCTTTCATTATAATTGTACCATTTTTCTTATATATATATATATATATATATATATATATATATAAATGGTACAGTTATGAAAAATTACAATACCTACCACACACACACACACACACACACACACACACATAAAGGAGACCTAGTCTTAGGATCATCTTATCTTGTCTTGTGTAATGAATGTATTGTAAAAGGAGCCTCCCCCCTCGAAGTGGAATTTATTCATTGAGACCTAGTCTTAGGATCATCTTATCTTGTCTTGTGTAATGAATGTATTGTAAAAGGAGCCTCCCCCCTCGAAGTGGATTGTTATTCATTGACTTTTTATCATTATCAAGGCATTGGTTCATAATGGTTGGTGTGAGAGAATATGATCCTATGGTTTTAATTCTTTAATCAAGACATAGTGGCATTTTCACTATAAAAACAAATTCTGGGAAGTTTTTATTGATGGCCAGAAATGTTTTGCCAACAACAAGGGAGGATTTCTTGATGGAAAGTCCCAATCAAACTCACACTCATTTGGGGTAACAATATCCATTGGTATGTGGGCCCGATTACCACCAAAAAGGGTTGGATACAATGTAATATCGATCCTATTGAAATTATTTAATATAATAATCTATATATAATAATTATAATTAATACTATATATGACTAATATAAATCCTATATAGCTCACAAGAAGAGAAATTAATTATTGAATCTAAGGAAATAGTTCATATTATTCAATAACAATTTACGTGTAGATACATACATTTTTGTTTTATGAATAATTAGTTATTCAAAAAATATGTTATAAGTATTCTTGTATCCAATAAATATCTATTGCTAAAATCACCAACTCAAGAAAGTAATTTATTAAAATAAAGAACATGAAAAAATCTCACCTCTCAAAAATATTGATTGAACATTCTTAAATGTACAATAGATCTATGAAATAGATATCGGGTCTTCTCTTAACTATTAGAACTGATAAGAAATTACACAAGTTCAATACAAAGTTTTCCAACTCCTTTCTCCCTCGAAAAAATTCCTTTTTAAACTAATTTACTATTCATACGTTCAATTTCTAGATATTTTTAGTTACAACAGTCTCAATTTTCCAACTCATAAAATTATTGGAAAATTCCTATAATTATTCCTCATGACCAATTATATTGACACATGTTTTATATTTTATAATTTAAGGAATTATTTTGCATAACAAATTGAAATGTGTTATACATGTGACTATGTTCGATTGAGAGAATTGAACATGTATAATTATTTATTTATTCATGAAAATGCCTCATCTTCTTTATTTTCCCATGGGTGAGTGCACAAAGTTGGTGGATGATAAAGTGACAACGAGATGAGAACGAATGCACTCACGCGAAAACGCATGTGCGTTTCTAGAAATGCGCACACGTTCCTGATGTGACAGGATTGAAAAACACTAAACCTCCACTAAGCATGCCACATAGGCATGTTCCCCAGAACGTGTGCGTGTTCCAGGGAATGTGTGCACATTCCAAGGAACACACATGCTTTCTTGTCGTGCATAATAAAAGGGCCCACATGCATGATTTGTGGCTATTTTGACCATCACACCTCATGTTTTAGGATTTATTGAGAAAAAATAAAGAAGAGATTTTTCTCACCAAGCATCTACAAGATCCTAACACCATCTCGGAGGCAAGCTAGGTATGTATTATGATTATTTTCTTGTTTTTTTTTTTAATTTTTAAAACTATTCATTTGCATGTTTTTTGTAATATTTTAATTTAATTAAAAAAACCAACCTAATTTATATGAACTCCCTTATTAAATTGTAGTAGAATAATTAAGATGGAACTACACAATCAAAACCTCACAAACCACATGAAGGCACAAAAACTCCAACCCACCACAACCACTAAACATAAACACATAAATTGATGAAGGGTTGACCTCTTTGAGATTAATTGTTTGTGAGTTAAGGAGTACAAGAGAGCCTAGATGATTATCATTGACCACTTCAGTGGACACCATTGTGTCTTCCATTGCAAGTTCCCAAGGGAAATTAACCAATATTTATGAATACAGGGCTAGGATGTTTGACTATTACATGACTAACATTGATAAAAACCAAGTGAGAGACTTGAATATTACGAAACAAGATTTGATGCCACTATTTATTGATCCTAGAACCGAACTACAACCACCAATAAAAAAGAGATGTATTTGTATATATTGGTGCTTCCACTAACAATTTAAGGACAACTGGATGGATAGATGGTTCATGGTGTTAAAAAAACCTCCCTACAATAATAGGGAGGTGCCTCTATATTTCCTAAGGAAATTATGGGAAGATTTTATTTTGGGTCATCGTGTCAACTATTTTGACATTAGTGAATTCTAGGGGGTGGGTCTAGGTTCCGCGTAGGACAGGGAGAATGATAGGAGTGACCCTATGCTAGTTCCTCATCCTCCTAGGTGAAGGATTAACCCCCATGCTCAACATCCTCCCATTACAGAAGGAATATAATAGACATAGTTATCTATATCAGTGTTGACTTGCATCCCAGTGTAGCATGGGAGTTTTGTTGCACTATCTTGGTAAGAGGTTCCCACTAGTGAAATTGGCAAAGGGGTCGGACCTTCAACCCCTATAAGAAAGTGTAGCTGGGAGAGGGCACATGGATAGAGTAGTCGTTCATGTGAGCCTCATAAATGCTCGAGTTACAATAAGACTTGTTACGATCTGATGGAGGCCAACGACCATCAGAGTTTCATGGAGGAGGTTAATATCTTAACCATCTCTATGTTATCCATATATGTATATGTATATGTGTGTGTGTGTGTGTAGGAAGACTTGTTATGGGATGATGGAGGCTAGTGGACATCAGAGTTTCATGGAGGAGGCTAATATATTAACCATCTTTATGTTGTCCACACACACACACACACACACATATAGTATCATGTGTATTTTTTCAATATATTATTGTATGGTATTTTGCAGTTTCTACGCCCCTATAGTAGACTCTCTACGTCGAAATATGCATTATTTTCAATCTCCACCACTAATTGTAGTAGTAGAGGAAACCTATTCATTTGGTGTACTGCATACACAGGTATGTGTCCCATTTGATAAATTCACCATAGTGATTTATTTATTTTCTAGCACCATCCTATATAATTTTCTTGTGTTTCTACAGATTATGGTACCATATGATAACAAGCCATGTCCACTTGGGATGGACAAGTCCCCACCTTCACAGGTATCATTTGTTGAGGTAAATCTTGTTCAAATCTCAAGTTTGTTATATTATTTTTGTTGAATTTTACTTTTTGGTACTAATAACAATGTTATTATTGTGTATGAAGGTTGAATAATCCATTGTTGGGTCATCTATACCACTAGTGTTTCATTCACCACCAATACCTACATCCCACCCATTGCTTTTCTCTAGCTACGGGGCTAGTCCAGTCCTTGGGTGCCCTACCCCGGATCTTGGAATACCTCTTTCTAGCCTAAGGCTTTTACCATCCCTTATAAAACCCATGTGTATTTATGACTACTCACTCCCACCATATTTCATATCTTGTCCATCCACAATGGACTCACCTACAGGCCACCCACCCCCACCACATTTTCTATCACATCCATCCACAATGGATGCAACCATACGCCACCCACTCCTAGTACTTGTTCCATCTATCCCTTCCATCAAGGCTTCCACAATAGATATTTCCTTTGAGAAGGTCGTACAACCAAGTGCTTCACCTTCCAACGACTCTCCACTGTTTCCTAAGTTTTTCACGGTGAAATAATTTGTCAATGATCAATTTTTATGTATCATGAATGGAATTGATTTTTTGCATTTTTATTTAAATCCCATGATTTGAACCTTGTAATTGATGTAGGGAGGCATCACTAAGAATTAGGGACATGGATGAGGTTAACACCCTTGTGATTGTTAGTATCATATGTGGTGAGTTGTCTTAGGTTGAATTCCAACTTCATAATTTTGTAGATCTTTTAATTCATTCTAGAAAAATTTTATAAGAATTTTGTTTCTTAGTCCAGTCTCCGGAGTGATAAACCATGCGTAGGTGCAAAACCACTCAAGGTTATTTTTTGATTAGGAGAAGAAATATAGATTTACGGGATACTCATGATAGTTGCAAGGGTTGCAATGTTCAATGAGTGACCAATGACTACCATTTTGTATCTAGGCCACCATATGGAAATTTTCCATGTTAGGGCACTTGCCTACATTTTGTATTTTGTATATGTATAGTTGAGATGATGTTGAACACAAAAACACACACACACACACACACACACACACATGCACACACACACACACACACACACACACATGCACACACACACACACACACACACACACACACATGCACACACACACACACACACACACACACACATACACACACACACATGCACACGCACATTTCATGGCACATTTTTTATGAATCACATTGTTTATTTATTTGATGTTGATGGGTGATGATTGTAGATTTAGGTAAACATGTGGATATTTTTTTTCTAATCAAAGTGATGTGGAATATATGGCATACAAACCATTGATATTATCAATCCTTCTTTCTCATTATATCACTCAAACCACTCAAATCAATATCTTGTAAAATTCAAGGTTAAATATTTTAAACTTAGGTATATGCACCTGCCCAAATTATTAAAATAAAATGATACAAAACGGAACATAGATATAAGTGATACTTACTACAAGGGTTATGAGAGAACTCGATGAACTTGTAAAGATTTAAAAGAAAAATTTAAGTTCTAAATTTTTCCATTCGGCTATTTTTCCACTTAATGGGTTAAAGAAAAAGCATTTATTCATCAATTTTCAACATAGATATAAGTGATACTTACTACAAGGGTTATGAGAGAACTCGATGAACTTGTAAAGATTTAAAAGAAAAATTTAAGTTCTAAATTTTTCCATTCGGCTATTTTTCCACTTAATGGGTTAAAGAAAAAGCATTATTCATCAATTTCCATTTTCTCCAAAAGTGTTAATGCCAAAAAACCATTTCAACCATAATGTACGAATGGAAACCTATATCGATGAATTTACATCTTAATATGGTCATAATAATTTTTAAAAGTGCATCCAAACAAATTTATTATAAATGATATAAGAAAATGATATATGTTTCCTTTTTCAATTTTCCTCTTAATTGTGTCATGTTTAAAAACCACACTACAATGGGTCTTGTTGTTGGAGATATTACACACTCACCTAAGTAATTATTTTCCTAAGGTTGATAGTCCAATGTTAGGGGTTCTTCCATAGATGAGAAAATTATCTCTTGGGAGTATTCCCCTACAAATTAGGGCACCTCCTACAAAATAGGGAGACTTCCCTCTTCAATTTAGAGTCAGTTACACCTTAGTTAGATTAGTGGAGGTCACTCATGTATGGAAGCCTCAGTTTTAACACTAGTATTTACATGTTCACCTATGTTTCCTCACCACGAGTGTGCATAGCTCATGCATGTGTCCAAGAGGGAGCATATCTCGTGATTTCATATGTTTCTCTCACTTCCACATGTGTGACTCTATTAATTAATGATTGCATGGACTAGTTAACTAGGACTAGGTGGTAGATTACTTCGATTTCTTTCAATGGGTGTCTATATCTCTTTAGATCAAAACTATGGCACATTCACTTAGCCATGTAAAGTATATCATGTTCATTTTACCATTTCACTTAATAGTTATTACAATTCATTCTTTTTCTCTCCTCTCTTCTGTCTCTCATAAGTTTGTGTGAATTTTCTACTAGCTAGGTTTGTTGTGAAAACTTCACATGGTATCAAATCATTTATTGCTAGGATAAAGTGCATAGGATAAAGCGCATAAGAATTTCTATTTTCAGGTATAGGACGAATATGCATCCATTAAAGATGGATTACTCGCTGAAAATACTTCTCACGCCTCAAAACTATTTTGAGTGGAAGCTAAAAATTTTGGATCAACTCAGATGTAGAGGTTTGTACTGGATTACCATGCATACAAAGGTGGAGCCGACTTCTACTATCAAGAAGAACAATTATTTCAACCACATGTATGAGGCCTATGATCTCCTCTACGTGTATATGCCCCTCGAGCTTATGTTTCACATTTAAGCTTATACCACACTAGATGATATTTGGAAAAATTTGGAGGATCTCTTTGGAAAACAAGATGAAATGAGAGGCCATATGCTCAAGTTCGAGCTAAATTCCTTGGATCTAAGGAATTTTGATAACATCTAGGACTTCTTTACGAATTTTAAGTCCATCCTCCTTCATCTAAAGGGATGTGGAATAGACAAATACACTCAACACAATCAGTTAATCCTTTCTATCTCAGAAAAACTTGGGTTGGATTATTCTAGTTTTTTTTCATTGTTCCATACAAACATATTCACTTCAAGAGAAACCTGGAAATTTCCGACATTGTATTAGTTTATTGAATCCCTCATGCATGAGAAACACAATCTCATCAAAATGGGCATAACTAAGGGATGCAATGTTCATGCACTTGTTTTGCATGAAAGAAAAATCACTTCAAATTCAAAGTCCAAGTAGAAAAGCAAGGGAAAGGTTCATGCAGAGCCAAAGAAGGAAGGGTACTCAAAACCATTCAATGATTTTCCAAGCCTCAAAGGTGGAAAAGTAAATAAAGGGAAGAACAAATGTGGTTACTGTGACCATGGCTATCATCCTGAATCAACATGCATGAAGAAACACATTAATCTAATGGTGTGGATTTTTTAGAAGAACAACCTTGGGGATCATATTCTCGAAGCTTCCAAGAAGAAGTTAGAAGATCAAGAACCAAAAAAATTAGGTAAATCGCATGCACTAATTTCCATTAACTCTTCTCATGGTGCATGGATATTAGATTTAGGTGCATCCCATCATATGGTAACAACAAAAAATGTTTTCTCTTCTATTTCTACATGCACGGTCCTCCCATCCTAATGGGAGATGATACCCCAGTTGAGGTCATTAACAAAGGGAGAGTAGAACTACAACATGGAATTTTTGAGGATGTATTGCATGTTCCAAAACCCTCTGTTAATATCTTCTCTTCTTATCAAATAACACATTCTGGTACAGGAAAAATGATAGATTTTACACCCGATTCTGTAACCATATCATATATGCATGATAACTACATGATTGTTGTTGGTGCGGTAAACCATCAATATCATTTGTATACTTTCAATAAATTCATTTCTAAATCTAATTCTTGTTTACTACTAATGCATGCTGATGATACTAGTAGATAATGGCATGAGAGATTTGGCCATCTAAACTTCAAATACATGTGGCAACTATGCAAACATGATATGGTCGCCAACTTGCCAAACATGCAATTTTCCAAAGGAGTTTGTCAAGGATTCATTATTGGGAAACATCCTCAATAGAATTTTGAGAAAGGGAAGCCCCAAAGGGCCTCCTCTCCTTTGGAGCTTATCCACAGTGATTTGATGTGACCCTTCCCTCATATGTCCATTAACAAAGAAAGGCATGTGCTTACATTTATTGACGATTTGTCACAATACACTTGGATGTATTTTCTCAAGCAGAAGTCTAAGGTTTTTGATCATATACAAGAATTAAAATCACATGAAAATATTCAATCCCGAAGAAAGATAAAAATATTCCACACAGACAATGGGGGGGAATATGTGAACTGAGATGTCCAACTTATTTGTTCATAGTTAGGTATACAAATGCAACACACATTACCTTACACTCCATAGCATAACAGAGTAGTCAAGTGTAAGAATCGATCCCTCAAGGAGATGACCACTTTCATGTTGCATGAAAGATCTCTATCACCCAATATTTGGGCTGCGGAAATTAACTATGTTATCCACATTCAAAACATATCTCCTCACATATTTGTCAAGGACTGGACTCCCTTTGAAGCATGGAGTGGAAACAAATAGGAATTCACCCACTTTCATTTGGATCCTGTGCATGACCTCGTATACCCTACGAAAAGAGGAAATCATTAGATCCATAGAGTATCACATGCATATTTGTGGGATATCCAAATGGTGAGAAGGGTTACAGGTTACCTGGTCCCTCTATGGACAAGCTCATCATTGAGTGCAGTGTTTAGTTTGAGGAAAATCCCTTACATGCATCGTCGAATCCACATATAGATACCTTTGTACCACTTTTTTCACCATACATTAGTGATGATGAGTTCACTCACTCAAATCATGGTTCATCTCTAAGCTCTGAATCCGATTTAGAATATGATGAGCATGCCAATGATGAGAATGTAGATTTTGATCCAAAACAGATACCCAAGTGGGAACAAACCACTCCACAGGAAATAGTAGACCTTGTGGGGGATCCAAAATATCAGAGGAGGATGAGGTCCTAGTTTGAGGATCCTCTTATGCACTCATAACTACCAAACCAGTGATGCCCATGCATTGTTATATGGTTCTAGCTTTAGACATGTAGACCTATGCAGAGGTTATGCAAGAGGAGTACAACTCTCTCCTCATGAACCATACTTTGGATCTAGTTATGCTTCCTTTAGAAATTAGTTTTTTCTTATGCATATGGGTCTATAGGACTAAGAAGGAAGTAGACAGACAAGTGAGAAGGTAAAAGGCATGATTGGTTTCCAAATATTTTCAACAGATCAATGGGATAAACTATGATGAGACTTTTTCTCCCATAGCAAATATGGACTCCATTTGATTGGCCCTTGCCATTGCAACAACCAAGGGGTGGGAAGTTCACCATATGGATGTGAAGAATTCCTTTCTTCATGGGGATCTCTCAGAGGATATTTACATGGAGCAACCCCAAGGGTTCATACAAAAATCATTCTTATTATGTCGAAGAGAGGATCCACAGTGTCCCAAATTCCTATTTATTATTATCTTTTTGGTTTATATCCCTAATAATAGATTTTTTGTTCCTAATTATAGCCTATTTTCTTTCCTTCCTGACTTCTTTTACCTTTTGAACTTCCTTCCTTAATTCAACTAGGTCTTCTTGAATGAGGTCTTCATTTATAAATATTCTGTATTGCTTTAAACTGGCAATTTTACTAAATATGCCATATTTATGGACATTGGAGCTTACCTTAACACAAATTAACCTATATTTATGTTCAATTATTTTTCCTAGACTCCTTGCCTCTATGAGACAACTTGTTTCAATTTGTAATTTGTTTTGTAATTCTTTCTCGACTAGTGCTAGTGCGTCCTTGTCTTTCTTCTCATTTAAACAAAAAAATATGATGTTCAAGGGTCTTTTGTTTCCAAACCATTTAGCGCCAAATTTTTATTTATCTTTTATTCTATCTCTTTAATGTTGTTATTTATACTAATATTTTCTAGATTATTAACGTCTCCTTCTTGGGTTGATTGCCTTTTTTTCTTGTCTTTGCTTTCCCATTTCTTGTAATCTTATCTCCATTTTCTACAACTTAGTCTCCAACCCTAATATTTTAATGCCAATTTGTTTTTTAATTTTGTCTTCAAAGGATCTAAACTTATTATCAATAATTACCTATAATTCTGACTGATGTTTGGGTTCACTTTCTTCTCTATGTTTATCTAATGATTATATATATTCCCAAAGACTATCTAGGGTTAGTTTATTAGGTCTATACTTGAAAGGTTTTGATAAATGAAATGAATTATTCATATTGGAATAATGAATAGAGAATGAATAAATTATAAACAAGAGTGGGAGAAAGAATGTGTGAGAATGATTAAGTAAAAATCATAGATTAGGGTTGTAGAGGCATGTCTCAGTGAAAATGATAAATGAAAATATTTCAATGAAAATACCCCATAAAAATGCCTTAGCGAAAAATGACCCATGAAAATGTTATGCAAATGGCTTAATGAAAATGGTTGTTGTCTTTTTATTGTTTTCAAACATTGAATACCACATACTATAAATTTACAATGGCCATTTGACCTTAATAAAGGAATCATGAATTTCATAAAAATGAAAAGGTGTGTTATGTGTCCATAACATGGGATACAAAAAATAAATTGGGTCCTCATTGAAATTGACATTACCCCTTGGGGACATACCTTCAAATGTGTTGTAGTAAGCTAGAGAGAAAAACATATAAGAGGTCGTGAAGAACCTCTTGGTTTGAATGAAATTTAAAGATGCTAAGAAATCTCATTAGAGATAATTTGGGCCCAATTGAAAACCACCCCCACTCTTACAAACAAGTGAAGAATATACAAGAAATACTTGGGGATATAGGAAGTCAAGTCTTGACTCACCAGGTGTGAAAATATCTATGTGAACTCCTCATATGGATGGGATAAAATATGTAGGTTAATTTGGCTAGGATTAGTTTTCCCAACAAAATTTTGAACCAAAAAATCCTTGCGAAAAATTGTCACACCACCCTGAGCATCTAAAAAAGAATCTTCTTTAGAGAGCTTAAGGACTCTATCTAGTGATAAAAGTCACAACATACTTCTAAAAGTATTTGGAGTCAAGAGGACATATATCCTTCAACTTCCCTTTACCTCGACCAATATGTGTTTGGAATATGTTAGCACTCTGTAAATTCCCAAAAATTGTAAAAGGGAAGAATAAATTTACAAGAGGTAACCTTAACCAACCACTTCAAAAATGGGATCTAACCCTTCCAGTTTCAGAGAGGGATCTCTCTGTAGGATTTATATTTGTTTGGATTTTCAGATCTTAGTATAGTTAAAAAAGAATAGTACCAAGTTGTTTGTATTTTTTAATAAAATGGTTGAATGTCACTTACACTTCCATTGGGCTATGGGGTCTGTTTTATAAAAATGGGGATCAAAGACAGTTTTTAGAAGATTCGTTTTACAGGGAAAGGTAGTGCAACTACTGGATTCTTTAGGAATAAAATGATGGATTGCTGAAAAGGTGAGATATCAGTTAAAACAAAAAAGAAATTAAGAATTTCTTTGTTGTGACATCAGAAGGAAAACATTTAAATCTATAAAAGATTAAGAACATAGTACGCAATGGCAAATTCTGCAACTTTAACTTCTTTTAAAGATTATATTAGAGACACAACATGATAACTGAGAAAGAAAACTTTTTACGAAGACAGAGGAAATTTCACCAACAACTAACAAACAAAAATCCTATGAAACATCTCTTTGTATTACTGGAATAATCTCTTGAAAAAATTACAACGATTACAACTTTCTTGTGTGTAAAGATCAACCCTTATTACTTCAAAGTTTGAAGTATTTATAATCAAAATTACAAACGACCCAGTCATCAATGATCAGGACGTGGCATATGCTATTTTTAACTATCTAGATAAAAAGATGCAAAAATGTAGGAACTGATGATGATGCGTCGAATCTCTCATGATGATTTTGGGGAAGATCGCTGGTGAGTCATTCATATGACTTTGACTACGCTAGATGCTGACATGGATGATACTTTTATCTTTACTCAATCAATTCACACAACTCATCCCATATTTGTGTACCGGGGGTGGTAACTTTCAATAGCCGGCGGTAGATTTCATCCATCTCGGTATACTTAGCAAAATTTGGCTTAGTGAGGAAAATGTACTTGATTTCGTGTTGTATGCTGAGGTCAGGCTGCAAGGTCTCCAAGAACGCTTTGTCTGTGATGCTACCCTATATCCTTGAGAACTTGGAACTGTATTTGGCCACGGTGGAATTCTTTTGCTTATAATCGGATAAGTTCATCAATTTATCATTCAAGACAAGTAGGGGACTCCGCCAAGGCTATCCATTATCTCCCTTACTTTTCATTCTAGTCATGGAAGGATTGAGCTTATTTCTGAAAGCTAGCCAGAATGCTGGTATAATTTCAGGTATTTCGGTTACGAGATCTTTAAAAATATTACACATACTATTTGTTTATGACGTGGTCATTTTAACAAAAGCTTCTATGCAGGAGTGGTGGGAGATTGACAAGATTCTAAATTTGTTTTGTTCAACCTCAGGATTAAAAATAAATATATTAAAATCTTCTTATCATTATGTTGTACTAACTGATCTGGAGCTCAATGATTTCAAAGTTGTTTTCCCGTTTAACTTTATAGTGATGGAGCTAGGATTCAAATACCTGGGATTTTATATCAAAGATGGGGCACAAGTATTGGAGGATTGGAGCTGGCTATTAAAAAAGTTTGAAAAGAGAATTAATATCTGGTGTTATTGCTAGTTGTCATTGGGAGGTCACTTAACTCTTCTCAAAGCTGTTTTAACCAATCAGGCGGTATATTGGTTCTCCATGGCAGTGATTCCTTGTTCGATACTGAACTTGCTAAGAAGAATGATGTACAGTTTCTTGTGGAAACGAGATAATTTCTCTCATCATTTTCATTTGTGTAACTGGGAGAAAATATATGTCCCAAAAGCATTGGGGGGCTGGGGCATTCTCAACATCTTTGGCTTCAACAAAGCATTAGCAGTAACTACCCTTTGGAGAGTACTCTTGGAAAAAGGTATTTGGCACAAGATTATAATGGATAAATATCTTGGAAACAAAACTGTTACTACGTGGCTAATATCTAATTCCTTCATGCAAAATGGAGTTTCAAAAATTTGGAGCAGATTATTGAAGGTGACTTATATCATTTTACATGGTATAAGTTGGAACCCAGGATCAAGAGAGCTAGTGGCTTTGGGAAAGGACCGTATTTTAGGGATGGGGGACAACTCATATTTATCCAATCCATTACATACTTCTTTAAAAGATAGAAATTTGGTGACATTGGCACAAGCACAGAATCCATCAAATACAACAATACTATCTGATTATTGGGTAAAAGGTAATGATTTGGGACTGGGGGAAGATTTGGCATTAGAATGGGATACGTATAGAAAAAACATTATTGATGTTGGGGTGATTCTACAAGATAGTATAGATCAAATTATGTGGACGGGCGTAGTCAGCCCTAGTAATCCATCGGCAAGGAATTTTTATCTTAGTATTATCTCATCGAAATTCTTACCAAGTGTGGAGAGATGGAGAATATCATTATGGAAGTGGAATGTTCAGTTAAAAATAAAGTTGTTTATTTGGTTAGTAATGGAAGAAAAAATATTAACCTGGAATATGTTGCAGAGGAAAGGGTGGGAAGGACCCGGGCGCTATCCACTTTGTAAATCGTATATGGAAACTCCATTACATATTTTCAAACTTTGCCCCTTTACTCTATCTGTTTGGAATATATTAAAACATAAATTATCCCTTGATGGAATTTGGATGGGAAATACCCTACTGGAATGTCTAAAAAATTGGTATATGAATAAAAGGGTACCTACAGTGATTGCAGCATATGTTATCTGGTTTACTTGGCTCGAACGAAATCGGGAAATATTTGAAGATGCTTCCCCTCAGTGCACTCGATTATCAACAAGAATCTGGCACATATTACTTATTCCAACAATAAGGTAAAGCCACGAATTCCAAAAGATATTTGGACACATCAAAGTCAAAATACTGCCCATGCCTGGTTTGATGGAGCAACTACAAAAGATGGTGATAGGAGTGGGGCAGGTGGAATCATAAAAACCTGGGATTCAATTGTTTATAAATCGACTTTTTTTTGTGGTAAAGGAACAAATACGAGAGCGTAGCTCTTGGGGGCTTGGGTTACCTTAATTCTAGCAAATCATATGGAAATTCCATCTCTCCATGTTATGGGCGACTCAAAGGTTGTGATAGATTGGCTCAATGACAAGGGAAGACTGATGGTGGCCTCCATAGAAGGGTGGAAGAAAAGAATGAAAATACTTATTCAGAACTTCCAATCTATTGTCTTTCAACATATTTTTAGAGTCTTTAATTCTAATGCAGATTTTATTTCTAAGTAGGCTTTGATGGAGTCAGAAGGATTGATTACATATTACAAATGGACAAATGGAGAAGAAGGCCCGAGAAGATAGTTAAAGATTCATTGAAGAATCTTCTTTAAAGAAGCAGATATTGAAAAATGAATATGTTCATCAGGCTTTTTTGTTTCTGTGGTCGGTTTATATTTCCCAGTTCTCTTCAGTTCGGTGGCAGTTGTATAGGAACTTATATTGGCTATACTTTTTGTAATGTTTTTGAGCTATGCAGAATGCCAGTATAAATTTTTTTATGGAAGTAATTGAGGATTCAGAGAATCCTGTATATGTACTGAAAGAAGAAAAAATTATATGTCTAATATAATTTGAGCAAATGTTTTCCTTGGAAAAAGTGGACTTTATAAACTCAGTCCTATCTTTGAGAGATTTTATATATTTATATAGATATAAAGTATTGGTGTATATTAGTGGAATGTATCACTTGGAGTCGGACACTGGGTTAGAAGACTCGATCGTGTGACTTGATGTTAACCAAGTTGAATCTGGGCCACTAACCAACCAAGCTCTTAGTGGCGACATCCAACTGTCTTGCTTTTGGCTAATAAAAAAATGTGAAAATTTTAGCACCCACATAGTGAACGAACATATACGAACATAAGTATTCTATCTAAGAGTTCAGACTAAAATGAATCTAGACCACTAACCAACCCAAACTCTTAATGGTGACATCTAATTGTCTTGTTTTTGGCAAACAAACAAATAAATGTAGAAATTCTAGTAGCCAACAAGAGAACACACATATCTATTCTCTCAACATACACCCACATAAGTATTCTAACTAAGAGTCAAGATTAAAGTATTTCTACTAAACATTTGATAAAACTATATTATTAATCAAGACGCTAGGTATCATTCCAACAATATATAGTGAGGTGGCCATGTCAGAGGGGTCATATCGCAAATCTCGTATTTTAATCCCTCCATTTAAGTTAGATCGATTCAATGAATTTGAGGAAGAAATCAACTCATGGGATCTTATTGTGACATGGATACATGGAAAGTTGAAGGAACCAACGAAACATTAATAATAATAATAATAAACTATTTTTAAGGTTACGGTCAAGTTAGACACCAAATTGGTATATGAGATTCTTTTGTTTGTTGGACAAGGGATTCCATACTTAAGATTGTCTAATAGATTTAGCTTAACCTGATTCTCGATTGTAGATTTTAGTCATAGGAGATATCAACCAAAAAGTCAATGACCTACTGTATAATTGGACTTAACTCGATTATCGATTGTAGATTCTAGTCATAGGAGGTATCAAACAAAAATTCAATGACTCAGTGTGTCGTTGGGCCCTCCAATGACTTGAATTTATAATCAAGAAACTTAATGTGTTCTCCAACATAATAAATGGTTAGATTGCCATTGCAAATTTATAGTATGTGATATTCAATGTTTAGAAACAATAAAAAAATAACAACCATTTTCATTGAGGCATTTGCACAACATTTTTATGGGCCATTTTTAGTAGAGGCATTTTTAAGGGGCATTTTTACTTAAATATTTTCATGCAACATTTTCACACATGCAATTACATTGAGACATGCTTCTACAACCCTAATCTACTAGTTTGACTTAATCATGTGCACAAGTTCCTTCTCCCACTCTTGTTTATAATTTATTTCCTCTTTATTCATTATTCATTACATTTATCAAAACATCTCAAGGAGAGACCAAGAAAAGTAACCCTAGATAGTCTTTGCAAATATATGGAGTCATTAGATACATGTAAAGAAGATAACTCAAACTTCAAATAGAATTAGAGGGAATGCTTGATAATAAGTTTAGATCATTTGAAGACAAAATTTAGAAACAAATAGACAATAAAATATTATGTTTGGAGACTAAGTTGCAAAAAATGGAGATTAGATTACAAGAAATGGAAAAACAAAGCCAAAAAAATAAATAATCAACCCAAGAGTAAGAGGTCAATAATCTAGAAAATCTTAATCTAAAGAACAATATTAAAGAGCTAGAAGAAAAGTTGAATAACAATTTCTCCCTAAATGGTTTGGAAACAAAAGAGTCATAAACATCATTTTTTTTGGTTTAATGAGAAGAAAGATCAAGACACACTAGCACTAGTCAAGGAAGAGTTATGAAATAAATTAATAATTGAAACAACTTGTCTCATCGAAGCAAAGAGACTCGGCAAAATAATTAAGCATAAAGATAGGTCAGTTTGTGTTGAGCTAAATTTTAACGACCATAAATATGACATATTAAGTAAAACTCCCAGTTTAAAAGGGTAAATAATATTTACAAATGAAAGCCTCATTCCAAAAGACCATGTTGAATTAAGGAAGAAAGTTAAAAAGGTAAAAGAATCCAAGAAGGAAGGAAAATGGGAAGTAGTTAGGAGTAGAAAAACTATTAATAGGGATAGAGACCAAAAAGAGAATAATAAATAAGAATTTGAGACACTTTGGATCCTCGAAATTGTTGTGGTGTTCCATAGAGCAAAGGGCCTATGTTAAGTTGGATCTTGAGTGAAATTGATATTATATTTCTTGTTGAAACCTGGAAGCATGAAGAATCTAAGGTCCTTAACATAGAAGGATTTGTAGTGTAGCCTGTATGGAATGTATGGAACTAAGAGATCCTACCATATAGGGATTGGAGGCATAACTTGTTACATAAAACAAAACAATTTTCCTCACATCAAGATTCACAAGAAAGACCCTTTGAATCAGTGCATGTGGATGTAGATTTTAGATATGAATGATAAGAAGATTTACATAGAAATATGTTATTTCACACCTATTAATTCAACCTTTTATAAGAAAAACAATCTAGATAAAATATGCCCTTATGATGGATTAGAACAAGATATTTATAGTCTAAGAAATGAAGGTAGTATATTATTTCTAGGAGAATTTAATACGAGAACAACAAATAATCAAATTATTGTTTTAATCAATGATTCCAACCCTAATCCTGTGTGGCTATATGAGGACCTTGTTTTAGCTAGCATATAGCAAAGAAAATCTAAAGACTTGGTTGATGATTTGTTTGATATTGTTGATACCTTTAATTTCTTCTTTACAAGCCTTACCTTTTCTTGACCCCTTGTTAAAAAATGCCCCACCTTTGTGGAAGAAGATGGAACTTTCCTTGTCCATATGATGTTGTTCCACACCACATCCCTCAAAATAATGGTAATGCGGAGGTAGAGAAAACTTCCCACAAAACTTAACCGTGCATGGTTTCAATCCTATTGCACCCCACATACCACATTGTTTATCCCCACATTATGCATTTGTGATTTTTGGAATTAGTTTATTTTCAAAACACCCTTTGATTCCCATGCGAAGGAATATAACTTGACCCATTCTCGTGCACCTGCATGTCTTCCTACATCCTGCATTCCACATGGAACAAAGTTAAATTTTTTGGGATAATTATGGCACATCTTTTGTGTATCTTTCACACGATAAGGATTACTATTGTTAATTAATGAGCCTTATTTTTGCACATTTCCCCCAAGTATTTTTCATGCAAACGAAAGTTACCATTAGTGAATAACTTGCATTGAATGTAAAATGACGCAAGTATGAACATTTGTTATTGATTTCTAACTAATAACTTCTTGGGTTCCTATCAGAAGATAAAACTAATTTATACATGTAATCCCGACATATACCTTAGCACACTAAAAGTGAAAGAGATGGCGAGTAGGAAAAGGTGGGAACCATTTTTTGGTGATACTGTGAATTCTCTAGCTCATGAAAGAAGGTAGTTCTGGTGGTTTGTAGCCTACAAGTGGTACTCTGAGTTCTCTCGGGAAGTGAAGATTATGAACAAAGTGTGGATGTATAGGATAGACAAATTGGCTTGTGCATGCTTAAATTATTTGATTTTAGAGAGATGGTATCGTGGTGTGCTCATAGGTTTGATTCCAAGCACTGATTGGTCAAGGAAAAAGGAATTGGAAGGATCCTTATACACTTGACTATGATTTCTTTTAGAAGGATGTTGTGACTTCCAACACTGGACATAGTCCTTAAGCTCTTTGAAGTGGATTCTTTCTTCGATGTTGAGGGTGGAAGGACAAATTTTATCAAGGATTTATTGGTTGAACCTTCTTTCAAGCTAGCTAGTCCTATCCAAATTAACATACTCATTTTATCCCATCCATATGAGTTTGGATGGCTCTTTGCATGCCTGGTGGGTCAGGAATTGACTTCCTATATCCATAGGTATGTCCCATAATTTTTCACTTCTTTATACGAGTGGGGGTGGTTTTTGACTGGGCCCAAATTATCTCTAATGAGATTCTCACCAACTTTCAAATTTCATTCAGAAAAAAAGGTTCTTCATAATCTATTTTCTTGTTTTCTCTCTAGATTACTACAACACATTTTTAGGTATGCCCTCAAGGTGTAATGTCAATTTCAATGAGGACATGATTCATTTTTGGTATCCCATGTTATGGATACATAAGGAACCTTTCCATTTTTATGAAATTCAAGATTCCTTTGTTAAGGAATTCATACTTATGCTTACAGGGATGGATCTAGACAAGATCATAAAGGAAACTATGAAGTTTCTTGTTGGAAAAGGAGTATATATATTCAAGGAAAAATTCACCTATATAAGACTCGTTGGTTTTGAATTCATTCCCATGCCTTTTGAGATGGTTGGTATTTTAGTGAAAATTTAATCTAACTTGGTTGAGATGGTTGGATACTTTGATTCATTCCATATGAAGGAAGTTGAAGCACGTAAAGGTTTTTATCCAAAAGTCATTTTCATGGCTTACATGATTTCAAATGGTTACAATTATTCATTAACTGATTTATAAACTGCTATGGATATTCTACTAGAATAGTTCGTCACAACAAATCTAAAAAAGAACTGAAATCTTTACTATTAAGGTTATTTTTCCTTACATCCCTAGAATATTTAGTTATTGATTTTCTGCTTATGCATGAAATAAATAAAATGTTAAAAAATAGAGAACAATAAAATACAATCACACCATCCACAGATAAACACAAGATATGACCTGGGAAACCCAATATGGGAGAAAACCCAACTAGAAGGTGAGGTTGCTTTGCTCTCTTTTCTCTAGTATATAAATAATGCAAGTACAAAGAAAGAGGCACTCTCCTAGGAGTTTCCTTTGATCTTTATCCTTTATGGCTACTACCAAATCTCTCCTCTTTTGTTATGCTCACACAATACCACTCTTATATGTTCTACTCATCTATGTAACAAGATACAATGCAAAATAATGGAACCCCTTCTCCTCCTAGTAGCCCGATATTTAACATATCTTGATAGCCATTTAGGGGTATGTTTTTTTTACTTCCTCAATCCTCAATTGTGATAGGGTTTTAGACCTTATAGAATATTCATGAAATTACATATGTGTCTATCTCCATATGCATGAGTAATGGAGTTTATGTGGCATCCTCTCCTACCATGGTGGTCAACACAATAGGTCAACTTACGGGAGGCATAACTTTTTCATACAAACTCTAGTTGACACACAATCTACACCATTGGAAAGGTCTCGGAGTACCACTTTTCTTTGCCTAGAAGTTTTCCTTTCAACCCAGTCTATCAAAGGTCATGTTTATCATGTCTTGTATCTATGGACCACTTCTACAAAACTATGTCCTCTGCCAACTCTACATGAGCCAAGTCCTCTATGTAAGGTAGGACCTGCTCCTCCTCCTGATCCAATGTGGAAGGGTCATAGAGTTTGAGATTATCCACATTCACTACTGAGTAAATGTGCATGTATGGGGGTAGACTGAGTCTGTAGGCATTGTTTCTCACCTTTTCCAATACCTCAAAAGGACTATACTAAAAATCCTTGATATTCTTACTAGGACCTTGTAACCAAGTTCCTTATTTAGTTATAACCATACTCTTTCTCCCACTCTAAACTTTCTCTCTGTTATGTGCTGGTCATTTCTGACATTGTACTTTTCTTTTGACTTCTTCAGTGTCTCCTATACTTGAAAATGTATTTTCTTGATCTTCTCAAAAAACAAATCTACCTTTAATGCATGTCATGTGAGGCCTCCCTTACTCCTTGTTTTCCATATACAACATCTAAGGGTGAAGGTGGAAAATAACCAAATAAATTTTCAAAAGGTGACTTATTAGTAGAAGTGTGGACTAATATATTATAGGAGTGTTGTATATAGATCATAATTTCATCTCAGGTCTTCAGATGCTTCTGATTGTGACACCTCAAAAGATGCACCAAAGTCTCGTTTATTACTTACGTCTACCCATTTGTTTGTGGATGGAGTGTTGTATACCTTTTCAACTTATTGTCCATCTTCCACAATGTATTCCAAAATGCACTGAGAAATATGGTATCCCTATATGAGATGATGGCACTCCTTGGTATCCCAAAGTGCACCCAGACATGTTCAAAGAACAAGTTTGCTACTTATTTTCCCTTGATGGTATTTTTACAAGGCATGAGAATGCACATTTTGTTGAACCTGTCAACTACCACAAACAAATAGTCATGTCCCTTCTATTTGGTTGTTAAACCTCCCACAAAATCCGTGGAAATATGTTTTCAAGGTCGAGTTGGTATAGGTAAGTGATGGTATAGACCTTTCTTCTTATTACTAGGCTTGCTAGTACAACAAAGTATACATCCTCTAATATAGCATGCTACATCTTCTTGCATTCTGGGCGAGTACACATACCTTTGTAAATTAGCAACTGTCTTCTCAACACAAAAATGTCCTACAGCCTTAGAGGTGTGAGCCTCTTTGATAAGCTACAATCGTTCACCTTTAGGGACACAGATCTTGTCAAGATTATAAAGTAAACCATTTTGGAAATTATAGTCTTCCTTTTCTTCACCTTCTTCTATATGAATTTGTCCATGTAGATGTTGAAATACCTCCTTGAAATCCTCATCTTCTGTGTATTCCTCTTTGTATGCATCATGGGTAAAAGGTTCCATGTGCATTAGATTCCCCAAGGTTGTAATATTGGATGTGGGTGGTCGTGAAAGCATGTCTTCCAACTTATTTGTGATACCCTTATTATACTTGATGACTAGATGAATTGTTGTAAAAACCCCATCCACTTGTAATGTTTATTTTATTGTAGCTTACTCTAGGCTAGAAACTACTATAGTGGTTGGTGATCTATGTGGATGATGGTCTCCTTTCCCTTCAGATAGTGCTTCCAATTTTTAGTAGCTTGTACCAAGGCATAGACCTCCTTATCATATGTAGGGTAGTTGAGAACATCCCCATGAAATACTTCAGAGTGATAGTAGAAAATTCTTCCTCGCATCAGTATTTCTCCCATGGCATACCCACTTGTATCTGTCTCCACTTCAAACGGATTCTACAAGTTTGGTAGTGCGAGAAATGGTGCTTGAATGATATTTAATTTCATCTCATCAAAGGCCTTCTGTTAATTATTCACCCACAAGAAACTCTTACCACTCGCTGTTATGGCGTGGAGTGGTGAAGCTACCATTGAAAATGAAGCTATGAACTTCCACAAGTATTATGCTACACCAAAAAAACTCCTAACTTCAGTGATATTTGTAGGAAATAGCCATTTCATGATGGCCTCCATATTTTCAAGATCTATGTTGAGCTCCCATCCACTAATCATGTACCCCAAATACACCAAAGACTGTTGAGAAAACTCACATTTCTTGATTTGGATAACAATTGGTGCTTTTTTAGAGTCTCTAACACTTGCATAAAATGTGAGATGTGCTCCTCCCAGGTAGCACTATAAATCAATATATCATCCAAATAAAAAATAACAAATGGATCTAGATAAGGGCATAAAACATCATTCATTAGTCTCATAAATGTAGTCGGCGTGTTGCATAAACCAAATGGCATAACCAACCACTCATACAAAACTTGCCTTGTCTTGAAGGCAGTCTTTCAAGTATCTTATTCTTTGACTCATACCTGCTGATATCCTAATTTCAAATCCATGTTAGTGAAGTACTTGGCATACTGCAGTTGGTCCAACAGATCATTGATCCTTGGTAGAGTGTACCAATTCTTCTGTGTAATTTTTTTCAATGCCCTGTAATTGATACACATTCTCCAAGTCCCATCCTTTTTAGGAACAATTATAATGGGTGACCCACAAGGTGAGGTACATGGTTGAATCACACACTGCTCCAACAACTGTTGCAACTACTTCTTCCCTTCATTCACTTCTAGAACAAACTGTCTATACAACCCAATATTCATATATGGGGAATATCGCAATAACTACCTTTCGTTCTCCACATCCCTCTTGAGTAGTATCCTTTTAGGCTCCTTGAACACTCCTCTATATTCCTTTAACAACTCCTCCAACTGATTTTTCTTCTCTTTAGTACACCCCTCCTGATCTAAAAATCCTTATACACCACTTATTTATGAAGATACACACACACACACACACACATATGCAGTATCTAACTTGATCCAGAATCATCTACTGATCGTATTGGGGTGGTTTGCATAATTATGATGATGTGATTTTTCCCCAAAACTCATAAACTGAAGATTAGCTTGGTTTATGATAGTGAGATGACACAACAGAAAATAAAAGAACTCTAATTACATACTTTTGTTTCATCTTTAAGTTCCATTAATTCCAATGAAAACTACCTTCTCCATCTCAAATATCAGAATCACATGTAAAATGGCTCACATAAATCCAATTTAATTAATGCTTTTAAATTCCATTACTTAAAACACGAAAATAACTTCACCATTAAAATCCTTGCGAAATTCTAAAACTTTTGACTATAAAGTTGAAAAATTCTCAAACTAGATGAATTTCACCCTTTCTGGCATACAAAACAATGCATTAAATTCCCATTATTGAAAAATTGAGAAAAAAGTTTTACAAATGACCTGAAATCACAAATCAGACCTCATATTCATGATCATTGCAAAAAATTATGCAGAATTGATAGAAAACACTTGAAATTTCGTCAAGGTACCATTTGGCACATTTTACAATGCAACACAAAATTAAGCTTGTACTTGCACATACTTCAATGCATCTGTGTAGTCTCAAAAATAATTCCCTATCCTTTCCTATGGATCCATGCAGTCTTGGACTATGTGCATAGGGATTTGTACTAGTCTTGGGATCCATTCCCAATATATAGGCTCGGTCCTTAAACCACCCATCCACATTTTATGTAACTTAATTCTAAATTTAGTAGTATCTCTGCCAAATGTGGAGGCATTGGCTTAGTGGTTAAAGCGTCTACTATAATAGTGTAGGCTAGGGTTCTATTCTTGTGGCATATATGTTTTTTGGTTATATATATATGTATATTATGTTGGTTTTGTTCCAATCCGTTGGCATATACGTAAACCCCCTCCGCGAATAGGTGTGAATTAGGTATGCTATAAACAGTGACTAGGGGTTGGGGGCTATCCCTCGGCCCCTTTTCACCCCCAAAACAACTTTAATACATATATATATATATATATGCTATATATATATATATATATATATATATATATATATGCTGCAAGTCCTATTATTAGCATATTGGTTTGTGATATAAGTCCTATTGTGTGGCATATTGGTTGTGGGGTTTTGTTAAGGCGTGGAGGCTATGTAGGTCATGGGGTCAAACCCTGTTGACTCCAAAAATTTATACAGCCATACCAACATTATCCAATGGGAAGATTCCATGTGACAACTTCTCATTGGTTGTTCAAATTCCACATGTCATTAAATAACTAGACCACTTGGATGCAAACTCAGTTGCTAACGAACCCTGCCACATCACTATTATATGCAAACGTGCCATGTGTCATTTCTAACATAACCCAGTACTATGATGACGTCATCATTTGTTAAGAACAAAATATCAATATAGCAAAGAAAAACCTCAGAATAAGTACTCAACGCCTTGAAAAAGAGAGAAATTAAGATAATAATCCTCTTCGAGGGGGAAACCTCCTTGTTCCCACATAAATGTACAATTACAACATGATTCCAAATGAAAATGTCTCCTTGGTATATATAGGAGACTAGGAGGTATAATTACAAATAATGGACTAAAGGCGACATAAATAAAATAACATTACTACTGTAATATGCCCGAATTAAGGGGTAATGAGCCATTATTTAGGGCTTAACATGCCCCTCCCCTTGAGACAAGTGTTGTCCAAAACGCTTGAGTAACTCTGGATGATTCTGTATAAAAGAATCATCTTCCCAAGTGGAATCTTCAGCTGGTAGTTTCCTCCATTTAATGAGATACTCTGAAATGGATCTATTCCTCAGCTAGCGAATTCTTGTGTTAGTGATGGCTTCAGGCTCCAATATGATTTTTCCTTCCTCATCAAGTTCTGGAAATATAGTTTGAAATGGGATCTTGTCACCTATAACCTTCTTTAAGCATGAAACATGGAAAACTGGGTGTACTCGTGAAGATGCAGGCAACTCTAATTTGTATGCCATATTACCAATCTTTTGCAACATCTTATAAGGGCCATATTACTTGGTGATAATTTATTATCCTTCTTGGCTTTCTTGAGGGACATATATTCGTATGGTTGTAGTCTTAAAAACACCCAATCTCCTATTTCAAAACTTATTTCACTACAATGTTGATATGCTTGTTGTTTCACGCGATTCTCTTCCATGGTTAGGTTGTCCTTTAATATTTGGAGAACTTCTGGTTGATGCTCGATGTGATCTTCCACTACTTGAACCTTAGATTTTTCTTTTAGAGAAGAAGTGATGGAAGGAGGGCAATATCCATAGAGTGCCATAAATGGTGTCATTTTTGTTGCAATATGAAAGGAAGTGTTATACCACCATTCTGCCAAGGGTAACCATTTGAACCATTGTGTTTGTTTATTAGAGACAAAGAAACGAAGGTAGCCTTCCAGACATTTGTTTACTATCTCGGTTTGTCCATCAGATTGAGGATAATAGGATGAGCTATGAGCCAATTGAGTACCCAAACAAGAAAATAATTCTATCCAAAAATGTCTAGTGAAGATGGGATCTCTGTCACTTACAATAATCTTTGGGTTTCCATGTATCTTTTGAACTATCTCCATGAATGCGGTGGCAATTGTACTGGCTTTGAAGGGATGAGAGAGTGCACAAAAGTGTGCGTACTTGGTCAGTCTATCAACAATCACCATGATGACACTCTTTCCTTCAGACTTCGGTAACCCTATGATGAAATCCATGGAAACCTCCTCCTAGTGCTGACTTGGGATGGCTAATGGTTGTAAAAGACCTGGGGTCTTAATTGTTTCCACCTTATTTTGTTGGCAAACCAAACATTCTGCCACAAACCTTTGAACATCAGTTTTAAGGCCATCCCCAAAAAAAATATTCTTGACCCTATGGTAGGTTTTCAAAAATCCCAAGTGCCCTCCTAATGGAGAGGTGTGCAATTCCAATAGTACCTTTTGTTTGAGTTGGGAGTTATTACATAAATATAAGCGATCTTTGTACCATAGCGAATCATTTTTCCATGTAAATGTATCTGATGCACTAGAATCCTGCTGCAACCTTTGAATGAGAGTCCACACTTTTTCGTCATTATTCCATTCACCCCTTGCTTATATTATCCAATCAGGTTGGATGATTGAGATAGCATAGAGAAAGGCCTCAACATCTTCATCCTTTCTTGAGAGTGCATCTGCCACAACATTTTACTTCCCTTTTTTATAAATGATTTCAAAATCATAACCCAATATCTTGGTTACCCATTTTTGTTGTTCTTCTAAAGATAGTCTTTGTTCCAAGAAGTATTCAAGACTATCATGATCTGTTTTGACATTGAAGTGCCTACCTATTAGGTAAGTACGCCATTTCTTCAATGCATGTAGTATTTCCATCATTTACTTCTCATAAATGGGTTTGTGTAAGTCCTTTCCCTTGAGTGGTCGACTTTCAAAAGACAGGGGCCTTCCTTCTTGCATTAGGATAGCACCAATTCCATTTCCCAAGGCATCACATTCCACAATAAAGGTTTTTGTGAAGTCTAGAGTGGTCAATACATGAGCTTTGCACATCACCTCTTTAAGTTGTTCAAAAACTTTAGTTGCCTCTGGAGTCCATGAAAATGCATCCTTCTTATTTAGTGTCGTTAAAGGTTCTTCTATTCTTCCATAGTGCCGAACAAACTTGCGGTAGTAACATGTCAAACCCAAAAATCCTCTAAGATTCTTCAATGTTTTGGGAATTGGCCAGTCCATCATGGCCTTAATCTTGTTAGGGTCTACCTTGATTCCTTCATGAGATACAATATGACCCAAATAATCTACCTCCTTCACTCCAAAGAAACATTTGGATGGTTTGGAATATATTTGTTGCTCCTTTAGTAGTTGTAGCACCTTGTCAACATGTTGCACATGATCCTCCCAAGACTTGCTATAGATTAGTATATCATCAAAAAGTACTAACAAAAATGTTCGAAGGAAGGGCTTAAAAATGGAATTCATCAACCCTTGGAATGTGGAAGGTGCATTTGTAAGGCCAAAAGGCATGACCAAAAATTCATAATGGCCTTCATGAGTTCAGAATGATGTTTTTGGGATATCTTCTTCCTTCATTCTAATCTGGTGATACCC
>SNQJ01S0023544.1:83218-96743 GCA_010110895.2 Picea sitchensis | reverse complement strand
GGCTCATCTACTCCTTAAGAGTAAGGGATGGTGTAAAGAAGTGTAAGGATGCCAAGTAAAAGTGTGTCGTAGACTCCTTATTAATTATAAAGGCGAGATATCATTTAAGTATATTTGTATGTATAAGGGAAAAGAAACGAACTATGGTGGTTATAGGTTATGAACAAGGTTTAAGATATTTCGAAGAAAGTGATCCAAAAAAACAATTTGATAAGGTATGGGAGATAGTCCACAAAATAATGATAGATCGTTAGAAATAACGCTGGTTAAAATTATTTGGTGAAAGTTGTACCCCAAAGTAAAGGTTTAGCGTTTTATCAACAATGTAGGGAAGGAACAGAAAAATGAACAACAGGTGTGCAAAAGGAACAACGAGTGCGACAAAGGAACAACAATTGTTTCGTTCAAAGGAATCAACAGGCACGCAAAAGGAACAACAATTTTTTTGTTCAAAGGAATAACAGGCACACAAAAGGAACAATAATTTTTCCGTTTTTAACCATCTGAATAGGTAATTTTTAGAAACTTGGAAATGTATTTTGCTTGAATTCAAGGTTGATTCCTCATCAACTAAATTCATTTATGAGTTGGTTTATTTCAAAATTAAGTAATGGATGGTTTGTTAATGTTATGAATTTCATTATAGTTTCCCAATTGCTGTTGCTGAATCATGACACATTCATTTCTCTGTGAAAGACAGGGTTTGGGTGATGAGATGAAGCGGGAGTTCAGAATAGAAAAGAGTGCTAATTGAGTTCATTACAATTATCCTCCCTAGTTTTGACTTTCTCTAATGTCTGTCAAAAATAATAATAAAAAAAACTAAATAAAATCTACAGAAAACAAAATTATATACAGTATGTACAGTGTCAACAGAATTCAACATTTATGGAGTTGGGGTGGCTGGATTACCTTCCCATCCAGCCAAAATTTGAACGGTAGGATCCTTACTTACCTCTTGGTAGAAAGATTCTTTTGAGGGCGGCTGATGATAGAGTCGTAGTTGGTGTCCATTGACCCAAAATGGAGATCCGGACCCATTGATGGTGCTTAACGTGACTATGCCATTATAATGGACTTCATTGATTTCATATGGTCCTAGCCACCGTGTCTGTAATTTTCTCGAAAAATCCTGAAATCTGGAATCATAGATAAGTGCCCAGTCATCTTTTTTAAATGATTTTTTTTTTATATGCTTGTCGTGCCAGGTTGTTCTCTATTGCTGAATAATAGGCGTGCTTCATCCAATTCGTTGAGTTGATGAAGGTGTTGTTTATGTGCTTTTGTAAGATCCAGTCCAATTTCTTGGGCCATCCTTAGAGTCTTGATTTCAAACTCGATTGGGAAGATGGGTTCTTTTCCATAGACTAAATGATAAGGAGAGTAGCCATTCGTATTACACCATGTTTTGTGGTAAGCCCATAATGCATTTGGGAGCTCAGAAGCCCAATTCTGTCTATTTGTTGAGACAGTCTTTGTCAGGATTGCCTCTAGGACTTTATTGGTGCTTTCCACTTGCCCATTTGCTTGTGGATGGTACAAAGAAGTAATTTTGTGTTTGATATGATAATTATCCAGGGTGGTGGTGATTCTATGAGCTGTAAATTGTGACCCCCCATCAGTAATTACCTCTCTTGGTAGTCCATAGCATACAAAAATTTTGAAAAGAAATTTGATGACTACTTCTTCTGTTGCATTTGGTAAGGCTTCTGCCTCTACCCATTCAGTCATGTAGTCCATTGCGACTAGAATATAGGCCTTCTGATTTGACTTTGGATTGAAGGGGCCAACAAAGTCTAGTGCCCATCTCTCAAATGGTTCCACAACTACTTGTGATTTCAAAGGAATTTCATCAGCCTAACCTGGTTTTCCCATCCGTTGACAACTATCACAGGTCTGGACATAGTTCTTTGCATCTCTGAATATTGAGGGCCAATAATAGCCCATCTACAGAATTTTGTGTCCAGTCCTGCGATCCACAAAATGCCCACCATAGGGCTCATCATGTCCACCCTTTAGTATGTCGTAGATTTTTTCATCTTGTACGCATCTGTGGATCTAGAGATCAATTCCTGTATGGAAGAGATATCCGTTGATCCAGGCGAATCGTGCGCTACGCTGTATGATCAGTTTTCTTTCCCTTGATGAAAGATGTGCTAGTAATCTTCCCATTGCCAGGTAATTTGCCACATCAACGTACCAAGGTGGATTTTTAGTAATGGGAAACAAATGCTCATCTGGAAATCGATCTTCGACTGTTAAGAAGTCGTCTGTTTTGGGTATGCAGGATAGGAAGTTTGCGACAAGGTTTTCTCTCTCGGGTAGATCTTTGATGGTGATATCAAATTCCTACAATAGTAACAACCATCAAGTGACCCATCCATTAGTAATTGGTTTATTAGCCAGATATCTAATAGCAGAATGATCAGTATATAGAATGACCGGATAGCCTATTATATAATGACGAAATTTATTAATGGCATGTATAACATCTAAAAACTCTTTCTCTGTCACTGTATAATTAAGTTCATATGGATTAAGATTATTGCTAATAAAATAAATGGCGTAGGATTTCTTTTCCTCCTCTTGTCTGAGGACAACGCCTATGGAAATATCTGATGCATCAGTGGATATGTGAAATGGTATTTTCCAATTTGGCCCCCTCAACGCCTGTGCTATTGAGATCAACTTCTTAAGTCCTGCAAATGCCACATCACACTTGTCAGACCACTGAAATTCTACATTACCAGTCAAAGCATGTAAAGGTGCAACGATTCTTGCAAAATTTTCCATAAATCTACGATAGTATCCCGAAGCACCAAGGAAACTACGTACCTCAGTTTGTGTGTGTGGTGTAGGTAGATTAAGGATTACCTCTATTTTTGGTGGATCTACCCTAATTCCATCTGCACAGATATAATTCCCTAGTACCACACCTTCTGTCATGATCATGTGACACTTTTCATGGCTTAAACATAACCTGGTCACAATGCACCACTCTAGTATTTTATCCAGGTTATTCAGTGCTTGATCGAAGTCGTCGCCATAAGGAGTGAAATCATCCATATAGAATTCAAGTCCTTCGCTGATCAGATCGCTAAATATGCTCAAAATGGCCCTTTGAAAAGTGGTTGGAGCATTACAAAGTCCAAAGGGGAATACTCTGTACGCAAAAGTTCGCCAGGAGCATGTGAATGTAGTTTTATCTTGATCTTCTGGGGAAATCTGAATCTGATTGTACCCACTAAAACTGTCTAGGAAAGAAAAGAATTTCTTTCCTGTCAAAGTATCCAGGACCTAGTCAATGAAAGGCAAAGGGAAGTGGTCTTTTTGAGTGGCTTTGTTAAGTTCCCTGTAGTCAACACAGATGCGCCATTTCCCATTTTTCTTTGGGACGATCACTAATGGGGAAACCCACCGACTATCTAAGATGGGATATATAAAATCTACGTCCAACAGCTTTTGTAATTCTTCTTTAACGATATCCCTGAGGTGAGGATTCAATCTTCTCTATGGCTGTCAGATAGACCAGGCATCTTTTTCAACATAAATGTGGTGTGTGCAGAGTTGTGGATCAATACCTTTCATATCAAAATATTCCCATGCAAAAGCTTGTTGGTATTTGGAGAGGACTTGAATTAGCTTTTAATTTTGTTGTTCATCTAAATTTCCATTGATGTTTAGAGACCTCCCTGGTGAAATCTTGACGAGTTTGCTGTTATGAACGGATGTAGTTGGAATTTGTTGTTGCATTAAATCTTCCAGCAAGTCTCCCTGTGCTTCACAGTCTAGAACAACTTGGAGCATCTGGTAGGTCGGGTTTCTCATGGTGGCTGGATTATTGATAAACCCACTGATTATGTCATCCTCTAGCTAGTTTTTAATTCTGAGGGCTTCTTCCTGCATAAGAGGGGATTGTAAATCCCTCTTTGGGTATCGCGGTGGTGGAAATTGTGGATATACGAAAGTTGGACTTGGTTTAGCAGGAGGATATAAAATGAGGTTCTTTGTGATACCCCCTCTTGTGATTGTCATATTACCTGCTCAACATCCTATGTACGCATCTGTTGTTGCAAGACATGGTCTTCCCAGTATCAATGGATGCCCTTCAATTCCACTTCTTGGGTTGATGATGAGGAAGTCCGCCGGATATTCCCAAGAGTCAACAGAGATGGCTATATCATGTAATGTGCCAGCTAGTCGAACTACCGATCGATTTGCCAACTACAACATTATTACGGTGGGTTCAAAGGAGTTAAAAACCAGGGTATTGCAGGTTTCCATAGTCAGGATGTTGATGGCTGCTCCCAAATCAACTACTGTATTGGGAAAAGAATAGCCCTGGATCTGAACTCTCACTATGGTATTCCCCGGATCTGCATATTTAATCGGTTCTTGTCTACCTAAAATTAGATCAGACAAGGCTCCATCTATGCGGATTGTTGATGATGTATTTTTTATTTTTCTGACGGGATTTCTCCCACATAGCTCCTTGATCATTTTTGCGTAGATTGGGATGTCCTGAAGAGCTTACAGGAGTGGAATCTTGATATATAAATTCTTGAGTTCCCCTACAATGTCGAAGTTGGGATATACGGTCGGTTTTTCTATCATCAATATTTCGGGGAACGGAGGGGAGGGCGTTGCATCCTTATCGGGATCTTGTGATTCGACTGTGTTCCCCCCCTGCTCGATTTCTTCTGTTATTACCACATTCGAAGGTGTTTTTCCTGGTTGTTTTTCACTCTCCTACTCTTGAAAAACGTTATTTTCTTTAGGAGAGATTATTCGTCCTGATCTCAACCGTAGTTCGTTGCACCCTACCGAGATGGTCTCTCCTTCTCCATTCTCCATAATCTCAATGAGCTGAGCCGGTCTATTATTTGGATTTGGGTGAGGTTGGGCTGGTAGTTGAGGGCGCAATTGGTATTGTGGGTTTTCGGGCAATTGGAGTGGTGCTTGTAATGTAGGCTGAGTTTGAGGGGCCATCCCCATGGGTTGGTTGTTTATCCCCACGGGGCGCTGCCAATTCTGATTCCAATTTGGGTCTTGGGTAGTCATGTTGGGCCATTGTGAAGGGTAGATGTTTTTATTTGAGTTTTTCCAGGATGAGGTGGGATATTGTGAGTTAGGCCAAGTGGAAATTGCAGTTGGTTGATTCTGCCATGCGGGATTTGCAGCGGGCTAGTTTTGCCAAGTGGGATTTGCAGGTGGGTATTGATGGGGCTGCCAGTTCTGATTAGTAAATGGTTGACCCTGCCATGTGCTACCAGGAGCTTTTTGTTGATTATACTATCCAGAGAAGAAAGAGGAAGGGTCCTGCAGTGTACTTGGAGGTCGATTCTTCCATTGACGATGCTAAGCCATCAGATATAATGGCTCTGTTTCTTCTTCTGCTTCTCTAAAGACAACTTTCATTCCAAGAAGTGATGGACATTGTTCTGTGTCATGATCCTTGGTGCAGATAGCGCAAACCYGGACCACGTCCAAAGGGAAATCCCTTGGACCATGTTTTCTTCTGCACCTGTGGCAAAGTATGGCAAACATTTGTTCTACTTCTGTTTTTTTCTGTTTGGCCTGCAACACATCCAATTGTGTAGTCAGAGTGCTCAGAATATCTATTTTGAAGTTTTCTAAGAGATTACCAACTTCAGCTCGCGTAACACCCCCACTGGTAATATTGTTATTTCTGGGGGTATGCATCCCTGATATGGTTCATGAACTTCCTCTTGAGCACTTGATGCACAATAGGATGATGTCATCATAAGTTTCTTGATAAATGTCACACTTCCCCATTAAATTCAACATTTCTACCCATTCATCTTTCATACCTTTAATCAAAGTTGCCTTATGTACTTCACCTTGTAACGTGCCATAGGGTGCTCTTTGTAAATTATATTGAAATCTCTCGACATATTCTTTTAATGATTCATTTTCTTTTGTATTCATTTGAAAGATTTCATCTTTTAAGTCTCTTGTTCTACAATAATCCTGATATTTTGTCAAGAAGGCATGTTTCATCTCATCCCATGAGTTTATAGTTCCTCCCCTTAATCCCATGAACCAACGTAGAGCTGCTCCTTTCAAAGTGGAGGGGAACAATTTTAATTTTTAGGGTTCAGAGGTGTAATCATACCCTCTACATAGGACATCAAATTCAAATAAGAATGCGTCCGGGTCTTTTGAGATTAATCCATGAAAGGTTGGTAGGTTTTGTAGGGGAATTGCCTTCATGGGGGCATTGGAGATTGGATCAACTATCATATATTCCAAATGGAAGTCTGGGGACATTGTGGATTTGGTTGTGCCATTTGATCGAAAATACGCCAGAAATCTTCAGGGATTTCTTGATCCGGATATTTTATTTGAATTGATTGGTTATTTGATCCTCTAGGGGATTTGATTACACTCCCTCTATCTGGGATTTCGAGTATGCCTTCTTCTTTCACATGATATTCAGGATCGAGTGGTGGATCTATCTTAGCTATCCCACTGGTTTATCCTTCTCCTTCTTCCAGATTACAAGAGTTTCCCTCTTCTAAAGGGTTGAGGGGTGGAAGATCTGTTCTCTAAAAGCTTTGCTCAGTCCCTTCATTTTTGCTATGAATCTCGACATAGGCTGCAGTTGGTGAAAATTCCACCTGAGGGATTCGAGTAGATCCTTTTCTAGGTCCAACCGAAGGTTGAGATTCTTCTTTTTGGATGATGTCGTCTATGAAAGTGATTCTTCCAGGGAGCATCGAGCCCTAGGATTTGGTAATTTTTGGTGGGGGGTTTGGTTTTTCAAGATCTTTCTTCTTAGTCATACACACTTCACACAAAAAAAGGAAAATCAAGAAAGAAAAAAAACACCTATGCAACCTCTTATTGCGTTAGCTAGAGGTAGGTGTTGGTATAAGCATCTTATTTATTGCCTGCATAGGTTCTTACCTTCCGTCTTCAAAACCTCGTCCTCCAGAGGCACAATATATGCTACCTTTGACATTCTTCCCCGAAAACGACACCAAAATGTTGGGCTCTAAAGATGTCTAAAAAAAACCTTAGTTTAACATTAATTTATCAACCCGAGGATTCATATTTTATCTCAAAGAATATTGGCAAAGTCTATGCAGATAGCTCATAGAGGATAAAATCGTGTAGTGAAAGAAAATTTGAGTTTATCAACAATCAAGTTCCTCAAACATTCATTAAAGATTCCAGGAATTGAAATCTAAAGCTGTGCAATGGAAATGAACTAATTAATCTATTGAATTCATTTTAAGAGCAGTAACTGAATCTAGATAAAGACTTGCAGAAATGACTATTATTATGAATCAAATTACTGGAAAGAAAAAGGCGAATTACTCTATCTATGGAAAGAAACAGAGACTGTAATCTAGTTGAAAAGAGACAACAATCGTATTTCTATTGAAAGGAACAACAACTATATTCTAATGGAAAGGAACAACAAATGTAAACTAAGTAAAAGGAACAACAAATGTAAACTAAATAAAAGGAACAACAAATGTAAACTAAGTAAAGGGAACAACAAACGTGAACTTATGAGGAACTTTCACGCATCAAATCTCAGTAATAGGAATTGGAACAACAATCATCTAATGCTTTAGGGAATACCTATCTCTTGAAATTGACATGAAATCATCAACACACTTATGCATTCATTTAACTACTGTAAAAGAGAATTGAATCACAAAACAGAAATTGAACTTATACAATTATAGGTCGAACAATATCTCCTTTAGACTGGGCCCTTGGTCCTTAGAAGCACTGCTATTCAAAATTCAGTATATAGAAATGGTAAAACCACTCGAAGCTTCTATTGATTTCATAGATGGTACAACATTTTACAAAAACTGCTAACACATAGCAATTCTAAGTTTTGAGTTCTTAGGTGCAATTCTTGTACATCTTTTCAAGATCTATTTACCCCTTATATGTGACAATAATCTGGGTAAATTAAGCTATCCTGAGGATCGAGAGATCCTCAAGATTTCTTTACTATTACAATATAAGCAACTCAATCATCTTCAAAACTGCCTTGCACCATAAATTTTTCAACCTCCAATAGCTTGTGCATCTTCAATATTTTCTTTGCTATCTTGGGTTTGACAATATTTAACCAATCTTGTAATAAAACCAAACAATTCCAATCATATTTAGGATCTATGTAATCTAACTTCAACAATAACGCTAAAGAGTATATTGTTCATTTTCTATTCTATTTGCTCCTAAATAATCGAAAATTAAATCAAGATGATGTCATGAAATGTGGGAAAAAGGAAGATATTTATACCTTTTTCATAACCTAACAACGTGGCATCCTCTTGTACCATGGTGGTCAACACGATAGGTCAACTTGTGGGAGGCATAACTTTTGTATACAAACTCTAGTTGACGCACGATTTGCACCATTGGAAATTTATCAGAGTGTAGAACATCTCCAATGGATTATACATAATTTTCAAACACCATAACCCCCAAAATTCTATTTAATTCCTCAAAATGGCTTCGAAAGGTTCGAGACCCCAATTTTCCAAACTATGACTTGCCACTAAAATGGCCCTGCAAACTAATTCCTCCAATTGTTTACACTCTGAAAGGATCAATATAGATGAAAAAAAATATAATGATCCAATCGAGATCATTTAATAAGGTAGAATAAATCATAGAGGGAGAATGTGATAATGAAGACACAAATGTGGGTACAAGGGTGGTCGCTAGGACCAGTAAAATTGTTCCTGAGAAGAAGAAGCAGGATACCCATAATGATAAAAGCACATGAGAAAGTTCAAATACTGATACGAAGAGGGCCCCTCTCTAATAGGAAATCAACTATCCTCAACATAATCGGGGAAGTAGATCCATTACTAGAACTAATGGTGTTTTTGTCTATCATTCCCATAAGAGTTCTTCTTCTAGTCATAAAAATTGTGAAGTTATTGTTGAAGGAAGAGATAACAATGAAGGGTGTGTGGGTCATGGAGATGATGGATACCCTCCTCGACATCAGTTGAATATAACACATACAATCACACCTATTCCTAAGAGGAAAAGAGACATAGGTGAAAGGGACACTCCAGACCCTGGGGAATTTGAAGAAAATATAACATACATGGAAGTTGATAATGTTGATGAAGTTCCCACTTGGGAAGTTATTAAAATATATGAAAGTAAGATTATTGCAGAGGAGTTATCATGTGTCTGGAAAACTATTTTTGAGGAAGATTCTATTGCATTACACCATGCTAAGTATGATAAATAGTCCATAAATTTGTAGATTGGGAGAGTCAATTTGAAGGATAAGAGGGTCACACAAAATTAATGTTCTGAGATCAAGATTAAAGGTGTGAAACCTAGTTTAGGAGTTCTTAAATTTCATCAAGTCACGAGTGATGCATCGTCTCACTCAATAACTTAACAAGAGTTCGAAAACACTAAGTTAAATAAAATATTAAGTGAGCTTGAAGCTTCTCTAAGTCATAGGCCAATGTTTGAAAAACCTTTGTCCATGATGAACCCTAATGAATTCCTTGAATAAGCATCTAGATCAAACTCCAAGGTCAAAAAAGCTACTAAATTATTGATGGGAATCATAAATTATGTGGTTAAAGACATAAACAAAATACTTATCATAATTTTGGAAGCTTGGGATATTCCTACCGATTCAGGTGTCCTGACAGGGGAGATTCATTCCCTTAGGGAATATATGCAAAACGATTTACAAAATGATGAGCATTCTTACAAGAATTCACTAAGTACATTTATGGAAAGAGTATCAAATGTAGATGAGCTTATAAGGAAAAGGCAATACTTTCCTTCCAAAAACAGATTAAACCAAATATAGGCTAGTTGGCTTGGGAGGATAAATTCCCTCCAACAATTGATAGCCACCTATGAAATTCTTGAAGGAAGGAGGAGTACATTGTTTCTAAAATTTATTGATATCATGAAAGAACTCGAGGGGTTGACCCTGATAAGGGACACAAATCTATTAACTAAAGACCAAATGGAACTGAAGCTAAGCACACACAGAGTCACATAAGGAACGAAGATTGACAACCTCAAAAATTTCTCGAAGGAAGAAATTAGACGTTGGATTGTCGTTTTTGTAAATGAAAATGAATATCAAATGAATATTACACAATAGCAACACTTTGATGACCTGAATATATAGTTATGTTAAGGTTCTCTCCAGCATAATTATTTCTCATATTTCCATTTCAAATTTATTGTATGTGGAATTCAGTGTTTGTAAACAATAAAAAGATAACAACCATTCACTAAATCATTTTCACTGAAAAATTTTCATGTTCCATTGTCACATAGGCATTATGCCTCTACAACTCTAATATATGAGTTTGACTTAATCATTTGCACAAGTTCCTTCTCCCACTCTTGTTTATGATTTATTTCCTCTTTATTCATTTATTCCAATATGAACAATTCATTGCATTTACAAAACCTCTCAAGGAGAGGCCTAGCAAAGCAACCCTAGATAGTCTTTTCAAATATATGGAATCATTACATAAACACAGAGAAAATAGAGAACCCAAACTTCAAATAGAATTAGAGGTAATGCTTGATAATAATTCTATATCCTTTCAAGACAAAATTTAGAAACAAATAGACTATATAATATTATAGTTGGAGACTAAGTTGCATAAAATGGAGATTAGATTACAAGAAATGGAAAACAAAAGCCAAGAAAAGAAACAATCAACCCAAGAATGAGAAGCAAATAATCTAGAAAAATCCTAATTTGAAGAAAAATATTAAAGAGTAAGAAGAAATGCTAAATAACAATTTGGCACTAAATGGTTTGGAAACAAAAGAGCCTTAAACCTCATATTTTTTTATTTAAATGAGAAGAAATATGAGGACACACTAGCACTAGTTAAGGAAGAATTATGAAATAAATTACAAATTGAAACAACTTGTTCATAGAAGAAAAGAGGTTGGAAAAATAATTGATCATAAAGAGAGGTTAGTTCATGTCAAGGTAAATTATAATGACCATAAATATGCAATACTCAATAAAACTCCTAATTTAAAAGGGTAAAAAATATTTATAAATGAAGGCCTCATTCTAGAAGACTAAATTGAATTAAGGAAGGAAGTTCAAAAGGTAAAAGAATCCAATAAGGAAGGAAAATCGACAGTAATTAGGAATGCAAAATATATTATTAGGGATAGAGAGCAAAAATAAAATAATAAATAGGAATTTGGGACACTTTGGATCCTCTCTTGAAACTGTTGTGTCTTTCCATGAAGCAAAGACCCTCGTTTATGTTTGATCTTGAGTGAAATTGATATTATATTTCTTGTTGAAACCTAGAAGCATGAAGAATCTAAGGTCCCTAACATAGAAGTATTTATCTTTGTTGGAGTTACTTCACACATACCTAAGATTTCTTTTTCCTAAGGTTTTTCCTATGTTTATTAGTCATTATTCAGTCTCTTATATATTAGGAAGAATATTCCTCCAGGGAGAATATTCTCTTTAGTTTTCACTTCAATTTGATCAGTTGAGTGGAGTCTAGATGCTACATTGGGATTATCACCATGCAATATTGGGATCATCACTAGATAATGCAGATTGTCCTCAGGATCATCACCAGATAATGTGCATTGTCCTCGGGATCATCACCAAACTAGAGAAATACCCATGATTACATGATCTCCTCCTCACTTCACTCAGTTTCAATTAGTTAACTGAAGATAGATAGACTAGTTAACTCAACTAGGTGGCAGTTCACTCCTGTAACTTCCTGATAGACTAGACTAGGTGGCAGTTTACTCCTGTAATTGTTGGTGTGTGTCCAGATCACTCTAGACCACCACTATGGCGCATTGGATTCTCCTCCAGTGCGCATTGGTTGATTTAATAGAGTATATCATGTGAAAATTATCATTCATTTAGTTGGTTAATGAGAATTCTTCCATTCTTTCTCTCCTGCTTCTCTTTTCTTCTATTTTCTCTGCAACTGTATATGTCAATTCCTAGATAGATCTATTATGTGCAGTTTCAACACATTTATAGTCTTGTGGACTTTATGGAATGTATGGAACCAAGAGATCCTACCATATAGGGATTGGAGGCATAGATTTTTAAATAAAAAAGAACAATTTTCCTCAGATCAAGCTTCACAAGAAATACCCTTTCAATTAATGCATCTGGATGGAGATTTCAGATATTAATCATAAGAATATTTAAATATAAATATGTTATTTCACACCTATTAATTCTACCTTTTATAACAAAAAAAATCTAGATAAGACATCTCCTTGTGATGGCTTAGAACAAGATATTTATAGTCTAAGAAATGAAGGAAATATTAATTAATGAGCCTTATTTTTCACACATTTCCACCAAGTCTTTCACACGAAAATGATAGTTATCATTAATGAATGACATGCATCAAATGTAAAATGAGGCAAGTATGAACAACTTTGATTGATTGCTAATTAATAGCTTCTTGGGTGCCTATCAAAACAATAAAACTAATTTATATGTCTAATCCACACATATACCTAAGCACACTAAAAGTGAAAGAGACAATGAGAAAGAAAAGGAGGGAACCATTTTTTGGTGATACAATGAACTCTCTATCCCATGAAAGCATGGAAATTTTGTGGTTTGTATCCTACAAGTGGTATTCTAAGTTGTTCGAGGAAGAGAAGCTTACGAACAAAGTGTGGATGTTCGAGATAGCCAAATCTAGGTGCATGCCTGAAGTATTTGATTTCAAAGACATGGTATTGTGGTGTGCTTGTAGCTTTGATTATGTTATAACCCTATAATTTATAGGATCAACTACTGATTATAATTTTTTCCTCTAACGTTTTTTGACTTGCAGATATTGTTGCATTCTACAAAAGGAAAGAAAGAAAAGAAAAATAAAAGAAAAGAAAAGAAAAAAGAAAAGAAAGGAAAAAAGAGAAAAATAAATTTTAAAAATGAGAAAAATAAAAAGAGGGCATAAAAGAAAATGGATAAAGCCCCATGAAATGATAATGACTTGATCCATATAGTTTAAACATGGCCAGGTCTTTTAAATTTAAGTATTTAGGATTACTGAATAAGCTTGGCTAAACTATCTAATCTTAGCCGAGTAATTAGGTTAGCTAGTGAATAAATTTGACCAAACAATCTAATCTTGGTCAAATAGCCCCAAGGTAGAGTATTTTCTTAGCCCAACAGTCTAAGTTGGGCTAAAGGTGCAAACAAGTAGGTTAGGACATAGGTTAGTTAGTTTCCTTTCAATAAAATATGTAAGATGATAGATGAAAAATGCATGATCTTGATGGTGAAATGTTTTTATAATCCCATGGTGACAAAAGAAAGGGAAATAGTGCACAAAGACCATAAAAAGGGTCATTAAGCCTAATTTCTGCCTCATACACTAAAATTGCACCCTGGAGATTAAATATCGGGCCTAGATCTACGACTAAGCTTTTGGTGCCCAGATCTATGGCTCTGAAGAGTTTTCGGACCCCCCCAACCGTTCTACTTTTAACAGTTGGG
>SNQJ01S0023544.1:52114-82583 GCA_010110895.2 Picea sitchensis | reverse complement strand
TTTCCAGGTGGGCCCCATCTCTATGTGGCATCATCTCATTGCATCTTACCTCCCCACTCCAAACATTTACCGCTTACCATTTTTCCAACTCACCACCATCATCAAGAGATGTCACACCCCAAAACCACCCCTTGCAAGTCCCATTTCATCACCCCGTTAACATGTCCACTCCATCTAACCGTTATGAGTCATATCTATTTCATTCATTTCCCAATCACCATTCTGCATGTCAACTGGGTACACATGTCAGATGTCTTTTACCTCGCCCCCTCACGCTCTAAAGGACCCGTTGGCCATTTATTAGTGGCCACATACTCGTTGTTCACCTGACCTGTCCTTTTTCTCCCAATGGACACCTGTTCACTAAATTCCAACCCTGTTTCGGTCATTCGCATTCCACTCACACTCCCTGCGTATCAGAGACTCATTTTCCTTCGCCTCTGCAACATCTCATCCATCCATAAGTTTCCGCCTACTAACGTGTGTTCAGTGTGTAGGAACCGGTGGAAATCAATGGTGCCCAAAAGTAAAAAGTCAAATGTGTAGGAAAATCCTTTTCTCCCACCTCCTGTCGATCTTGAATGGATCCCATTAGCAGACAAAGACTATTTAATCTCAGAAACCAAGTCTGAATTTGACTTCGTCGAGCTACACTCGTGGTTTAAAGACACCTTCATTGATTAGAGCGATGAAATTGGGCTCTGGGATTCAAGTCTCCCTCTGTGTCTTTTTCCCCAAGTCCATCATTTTCCCGAATTCGCCCTCAAATGCCAAGTGCGCTACCTCCCTGATCAGAGAGCCATAGTATCTTCGTCTGGAGAAACCTTTTTCCTTATTACAACCAAGGCCATCGATCAAATGATGCAGGTACCCAGATCCAAACCCTGTTCTCCCCTCACAATTGAAATTCTGACAGAAATGTATCAAAATCTGTCTTTTCCCCAAAGAGCACAAATATTTGAGATTTTCCTCCCACAAAATGCCCAATTTCCTAAGAAGAATCCTCCTTATCATTCCTCCATATTTTCCGAAAAAGGAAACCAGATTATCTCAACACTTTTTTTTTTGCTCGGTTACTTCTTAGACGAATGGGTGGATGAACCTATCCTAGGTTTCCTGCCCATTTTCTCTGCTGAAGAGAAATTTTCCACCCAGTTTGATTATAGCGGTTTTTTGGCTGAGAACTTGCACGAGAAACTAGCAAATTTCCCTACATAAGGCATGTTCTGGTATTCCTCAATACTGGCCTACATGTTTATGTTCTATCAAGCAGACAAATTTTTCTTTCTCATGCAGAAGATGGACAAGGACGAAAAACTACAAGCAGTAACTTTATGGAGTCACTGCTAAGAAGAAACTCCACTGAGTTCAGTTTCAAACAATTCATCGAGTTATTTTATCACCCAGTGGTAGGCATTCTCAGTGGACAACCAGAGCCGAGGATAAATGAGGATATCCAAAGAGTTCTGCACCTTTTGGATCTCGCAAAGACTGGAGACTAGTTCCTATACCAGAATCACACAAAGATCAGAGTGTATGGGTGTAAACTAGATCCATACAAATTGCCCAAGTATGTGCCTATTCAAATATTTGCACTGGAGTATATTCGTCAGATGACAAACTCAGATGACATTCATTTTTTGTCTCTGAAGAAAAAACAACAGATGAGGATTAAAGGGAAAGTAGGACCATTTATCTACAACAGTCGAGCTGTTGGGGAAGAGGCAAATAAACTATTAAAGGAAATTAAATTTATCACCAGTTTCATTTGGCGTTATGATCCAAGTGGGATCATTGCAGAGATGAGATCCAAAAACAAAATATCACCTTATGCTCACACCCTCAAATCAGAAATTGAAAAATACGTGAACCAGACAGAGTGGGAGGCAAATACTCTGGTAGATACTGAACAATGGGAATGTCCTTCAGTCTCTTTTTCACAGACTACCACTCCACATGTACCTAAGGAAAAAATGCCAAGAAAGGATGCCTCTCCTTCGATCACTGGGGTATCAACAAAAGATTTTCAGGTATACAGAAAGAGACCCAAAACCACTCATGCTACTCACATGTCTGGGGAGGACAATTCCTACTCTGCCAAAGTGATTGAGGGAAAACATCAGGTGGTGTCCACTTCTTCTTCAAAGAAGCAGAAGGATATAGTTGTGACCACCCAAACTCCACAAGGATCTATATCTCTGAACATTTTTGAAAAATACGACATGATTAAAAAGAAGAACCAGATGCTGACCAACAACACCTACGCTCAGTTCTGGAAGCAAACCTCCACAACAAAACACAGACTGTTGTCATCTTTTGACATGGAGAAAGGAAGAATGCATCTGGAATTTCTGCAAGCACATGTGTCTCAACCCAAAGAGATCACTGACTACAAAAAGTCAACTATTGTTTTTGACACCAAACAAGTTCATCCAACTGACTAGATGGATTTGCATAGACAGACTGGAGAAATGGTTTTCTCCAAATTGGCACATGCTTCCTCTACGACATCAAAGTTACAGGTATCTTTAAACAATGTTTAGACCCAATTGAAGTTGGAAAAGATATCCTCTTTTTCAAAGGATAACATAATACAATACTTAGAGGAATTGGTACTCAAGATTGGGTATGATCCCTCGAATGTAAAAGTAGCAGAGGAGATGTTAAGGAAAAAGAATGTTGACATCGCATATCTGAGAAAACAACTGAAATTCCCACCAACAGAGGATTCACAAGCTAAAGAAATAGCTGAGGCAGAAGACGAGAAAGAGGAATTGTTGAAACTAATCATGCAACAGAACACACAAATAAAGGAAATGGAGGCAAAATTGGAAATTTTATTGAAAGAGAAGGAACAATCAACCCCGATGGAATTCATTACATTGAGTGTAGTTCCCCTTGTGGAAGTCAGTACAACAGTTGTGCCAACAACCACTACAACATAAATTCCATCGGCAACTCCATTGATAGCACTGGAAAAAAATGTGGAGCTAGCAAAGTCCATGGAGGAGATGACTCTGCAAGGAACAAAGATCAATAGGATGAAAATGGAGGTTGAAAATCTCCAGGAACTCAAGTATTCCTTCCAAACAAGATACAACATTGAGAGACAAGCATCAGAGAAGCTCAATCAGGAAATACAACAGCTTCAGAAACAAACAGTGGCAGGAAAGACATTAGCAAAGGCTAAGGAAAATATATGGACATATATCTCCAACTCCATAAATGAAATTTGGCCCATGGTGCAAATCATGTTCGAGCAACATGATCTGGTGCTAAAGAGTAGGCAGGTCATCGACGGGATAAGGAGAGAGCTAGGTGAAATGCCCTCGGTAGCTAATGAGATCATCAAGTTTTTGAATTCAAAAACCAAGGAAGAGCTTGAATACCTGAAAGTTGAAGACAGAACAAAGACTATCCTTGAAGTCAAAAGAGTGTTGACCAAAAGAGGATTAATGTTGCAGTTGGAGGAGAAAGCTCAGAACATGGACATTCAAGTTCAGAGATTTTTTTAACAAGCTTGAGGCCTTGCAGAAAAAGGGCCTTCCTGGCTTACTTGTCCTGAATGATAAATTGATGACCTTATCCGATTATAAGCAAACCGTGGCCAAAGACAGTTCCAAGTGCTCAGGGATACAGGGAAACATCATAGGCAAAGCGTTCTTGGAGACCTTGCAGCCTGACCACAACATACAACACGAAATCAAGTACATTTTCCTCACTATGCCGACTTTTGCTAAGTATACCGAGATGGATGAAATCTACCACCGGCTATTGAAAGTTACCATTCCTGGTACACAAAGATGGGATGAGCTATGAGAAATGATCGAGTAAATATAAAGGTATCGTCCAAGTTAGCATCCAGCGCAGTCAAAGTCATATGAATGACTCACCAACGGTCTTCCCCAAAATCAACATAAGAGATTTGATGCATCATCATCAGTTCCTACATTTTTGCATCTTGTTATCTAAACAATTAAAAATAACATCTGCCACATCCTGATCATTAATTACAGGGTCGTTTGTAATTTTGATTATAAATACTTCAAACTTTGAAGTACTAAGGTTTGATCTTTATGCCCAAGCAAGCTGTAATCGCTGTAATTGTTTCAAGAGATTATTCCAGTAATACAAAGAAATGTTTCACAGGATTCCTGCGTGTTAGTTGTTGGTGAAGTTTCCTTTGTCTTTGTAAAAAAAATTCTTTCTCATTTATCATGTTGTTTTTCTAATATAATCTTTAAAAGAAGTTAAAGTTGCAGAATTTTCCATTGCGTACTCTGTTCTTAATCTTTTACAGATTTAAATGTTTTCCTTCTGATGTTACAACAAATAAATTCTTAATTTCTTTTTTGTTTTAATTGATATCTCACCTTTTCAGCAAACCATCATTTTATTCCTAAAGAATCCAGCAGTTGCACTACCTTTCCCTGTAAAACGAATCTTATAAAAACTGTCTTTGATCCCCATTTTTATAAAATAGAACCCATAGCCCAATGGAAGCGTAAGTGACATTTAGCCATTTTATTAAAAAATACAAACAACTCGGTACTATTCTTTTTTAACTAGCCTAAGATCTGAAAATCCAAACAAATCTAAATCTTACAGAGAGATCCCTCTCTGAAACTGGCAGGGCTAGATCCCAGTTTCGAAGTGGTTGGTTAAGGTTACCTCTTGTAAATTGCTTCTACCCTTTTACAATCTTTGGGAATTTACAGAGTGCTAACATAATTGGCGACCATGCTGGGGAACGAGCTTTCAGGTTCTCCATAAAAATATATCAAGTTCAGATTTGACTTATGATGGTGAACAGAAGCCAAACACAGGAAGGTTGTACCATTCACATGGCAACTCCATTGTTCAATATCTCGAGTTTCAAATTTCAGAGCGTATTCTTTTCCAAAGAATCTAGATTTCAGAGCATTGATGGTGATCCAAGATGACGAGGTATGTCGCAAACACTTTATCTGGTGAAATATTAAAAACTTTGAGGGATGAGTTAGCAGAATTTCAGATTGATGAGATTCTCTCAAAAGCAGTATTTCTTTGTTTGAAATCCATTTGATTCACACATGAAGGTAAAAGTTGTTTTCTTGGTTTAGTTGCTGAAAGATTAAAAAATGAATTTGAACTATTGGATGTTCAATTTGAGTCATATGATTTCCAAGATCCTAAACAATTCTTGGAAAGTCTTCCTCCTCCAAAAAGAGAGGAAATTGTTATACCATTTGACTTGCAGATAGAGGAAGGATATGATTGTGAGTCTGATTGTGTAGAGCTGGAATCAAGGATAAACCTTGATGAATAAATTGAAGAGGTTATCCAGGATCAACTTGTCATTGAGAGAATAAAAGGTATATCAATAAATTATGAATTTATCGATACTGTAGCTGATTATATGAAGGATATTTCCAGTTCCATTGTACACATCCATATACAACTACCATTACACTTCACACCTTGGGTTTTCTGGACAGAGGGTCAAATTGTTTCTCTAATGTTTTTAATAAACAATCTAGAAGTCAATGTATATAAGTAGTTGCTTGATTGGTTGCACTGGCATTATTGTATCATTTAGAACAATGACACTATCAATATCTTAGAGTAGTTAGGAGTGTGCCAATAAGCTCAACAGGATGAGCACTTCTTTCTCTTTTAGTTTTTCATAGTTTTTCAGTTTGGTTTTAATCCCTCTAGTCTGGAACAGGTACAAGAAATGGGCACAGACTTCAATTTGGGAACAACCCAATGGATAAGATAGTTAGTCTGCACACTCAAAGTTCCTATATTATTGACATCTCACGCTGAGCTACCATCCCTAAGTGGAGCTATTGTTATAACCCTACAATTTATAGGATCAACTGCTGATTGTAATTTTTTCCTCTAGTGTTTTTTGACTTGCAGATATTGTTGCATTCTACAAAAGAAAAGAAAGAAAAGAAAAAGAAAAGAAAAAAGAAAAGAAAGGAAAAAAGAGAAAAATAAATTTAAAAAATGAGAAAAATAAAAAGAGGACATAAAAGAAAATGGATAAAGCCCCATGAAATGATAATGACTTGATCCATACAGTTTAAACATGGACAAGTCTTTTAAATTTAAGTATTTAGGATTAGTGAATAAGCTTGGCTAAACTGTCTAACCTTAGTCGAGTAATTAGGTTAGTTAGTGAATAAATTTGACCAAACATTCTAATCTTGGTCAAATATCCCCAAGGTAGAGTATTTTCTTAGCCCACTAGTGTAAGTTGGGATAAAGGTGAAAACGAGTAGGTTAGGACATAGGTTAGTTAGTTTCCTTTCAATAAAATATGTAAGATGATCGATGAAAAATGCATGATCTTGATGGTGAAATGTTTTTCTAATCCCATGGTGACAAAAGCAAGGGAAACAACGCACAAAGACCATAAAAAGGGTCATTAAGCCTAAGTTTTGCCTCATACACTGAAATTGCACCCTGGAGATTAAAGATCAGGCCTAGATATACGACTAATATTTTGGCGCCCAGATCTACGGTTCTGAAGAGTTTTCGAACCCCCCCGACCGTTCTACTTTTAATGGTGGGGGGGGGGGCGGTCCGAAAAGGTGATTAAAGTGTGTGCTCAGATCTATGGTCATCCCGCCAGTGCGCAAATCAATGGTCCTCAAGAGATTCCAGACCCCCCCAACCATTCTACTTTTAACGGTGGGGGAGTGGTCTGAAAAGGTGATTAAAGTGTGCGCTCAGATCTATGGTCATCCCACCAGCACGCCAATCAATGGTCCACAAGAGATTCTGGACCCCCCCATCCATTCTACTTTTAATAGTGGGAGGCGGTCCGACATGATGGTTAAAGAATTCATTTGAAACAACAACTGATCTAGCTTTGTTCAGATCAATGGTCAGCAAGAGATCATGGACCCCCCAACCTTTCTACCTTTAAAGGTGGGGGGGGGGGTCTGGAATGAAGCAGTGTCCAGGTGGGCCCCATCCCTACATGGCATCATCTCATTGCATCTTACCTCCCCACTCCAAATGTTTACCACTTACCATTTTTCCAACTCACCACCATCATTCAGAGATGTCACACCCCAAAACCACCCCTTGCAAGTCCCATTTCATCACCCCGTCATCATGTCCCCTCCATCTAACCGTTACGGTTCAAATCTATTTCGTTCATTTCCCAATCACCATTCTCCACGTCAATCGTGTACACACATCAGATGTCTTTCACCTCGTCCCCTCACGCTCTAAAGGACCCATTGGCCATTTATTACTGGTCAGATACCCGTTGTTCACCTGACCTATCCTTTTTCGCCCAACAGACACCCGTTCACTAAATTCCAACCCCGTTTCGGTCATTCGCATTCCACTCAGACTCCCTGTGTATCAAAGACTCATTTTCCTTCGCCTCTGCAACATCTCATTCAGCCATAAGGTTTGTCCTAATAATGTGTGTTCAATGTGTAAGAACCGACAGAAATCAATGGTGCCCAAAAATAAAAAGTCAAATGTGGAGGAAAATCCTTTTCTCTCACCTTCTGTTGATCTCGACCAGATCCCATTAGCAGACAAAGACGATTTAATCTCATAAACCAAGTCTGAATTTGACTTCCTCGAGCTACAGTCGTGGTTTAAATACACCTTCATTGATCAAAGCGATGAAATTGGTCTCTTGGAGTCAAGTCTCCCTCTGTATCTTTTTCCCGAAGTCCATCATTTTACCGAATTCACCCTCAAATGCCAAGTGCACTACCTCCCTGATTAGAGAGCCATAATATCTTCGTCTGGAGAAACATTTTTCCTTATTACACCTGAGGCCATCGATCAAATGATGTAGGTACCTAGAGCCGAACCCCGTTCTCCCCTCATAATTGAAATTCTGATAGAAATGTATCATAATCTGTCTTTTCCCCAAAGAGCACAAATCTTTGAGCTTTTGCTCCCACAAGATGCCCAATTTCCTAATAAGAATCCTCCTTATCATTCCTCCATATTTTCTGAAAAAGGAAACCAGATTATCTCAACACTGTTTTGTTTGCTTAGTTACTTCTTAGACGAATGGGTGGATGAACCTATCCTAGGTTTCCTGTCCATTTTCTTTGTTGAAGAGAAAGTTGCCACCCAGTTTGATTACGATGGTTTTTTGGCCGAGAACCTCCACGAGCAACTAGAAAATTTCCCTACAGAAGGCATGTTCCGTTATTCCTTAATACTGGCCTACATGTCTATATTCTATCAAGAAGACAAATTTTCCTTTCTCATGCAGAAGATGGACAAGGACGAAAAACTACAAGCAGTAACTTTATGGACATCATTGCTCAGAAGAAACTCCAATGAGTTCAGTTTCAAACAATTCATCGAGTTATTTTATCACCCAATGGTAGGCATGCTCAGTGGAAGACCAGAGCCAAGGATAAACGAGGAGATCCAAATATTTATGCACCTTTCATATCTCGCAAATACTGGAGACTGGTTCCTATACCAGAATCACACAAAGATCAGAGTGTATGGGTGTAAACTAGCTCCATACAAATTGCCGAAGTATGTGCCTATTCGAATATTTGCACAGGAGTATATTTGTCAGATGATAAACTCATATGTCATTCATTTTGTGTCTCTGAAGAAAAAACAATAGATGAGGATTAAAGGGCAAGTAGGATCATTTATTTGCAACAGTCGAGTTGTTGGGGAAGAGGCAGATAAACTATTAAAGGAAATGAAACTCAGCACCCGTTTCATTTGGCATTATGATCCAAGTGGGATCATTGCAGAGATGAGATCCAAAAACAAAAGTTCACCTTATGCTCACACCGTCAAACCAGAAATTGAAAAGTACGTGAACCAGATAGAGTGGGAGGCAAATACTTTGGTAGATACTGAACAACAAGAATCTCCTTTAGTCTCTTTTTCATAGACTACCACTCCACAGGTACCAGAGGAAAAAATGCCAAGAAATGATGCCTCTCCTTTGATCACTGAGGTATCAGCAAAATATTTTCAGGTATACAGTAAGAGACCCAAAACCACTCATGCTACTCACATGTCTGGGGAGGAAGAGTCCTACTCTTCCAAAGTGATTGAGGGAAAACATCAGGTGGTGTCCACTTCTTCTTCAAAGAAGAAGACGGATATAACTGTGACCACCCAAACTCCACAAGGATCTGTACCTCTGAACATTTTTGAAAAATACAACATGATTAAAAAGAAGAACCAGATGCTGACCAAAAACACCTATGCTCAGTTCTAGAAGAAAACCTCCATAGCACAACACAAACTGTTGTCAGCTTTTGACACAGAGAAAGGAAGAATGCATCTGGCATTTCTGCAAGCACAAGTGTCTCAACCCAAAGAGATCACTGAGTACAAAAGGTCAACTATTGTTTTTGACACCAAACAAGTCCATCCAGTTGACCAGATGGATTTGCACAGACAGGCTGGAGAAATGGTTTTCTCCACATTGGCACATGCTTCCTCTACGGAAGCAAAGTTACAAGTATCTTTAAACAATGTTCAGACCCAATTGAAGTTGGAAAAGATATCCTCTTTTGCAAAGGATAACAGGATAAAATCCTTAGAGGAATTGGTACTCAATATTGGGTATGATCCTTCGAATGTAAAAGCAGCAGAGGATATGTTAAAGAAAAAGAATATTGACATCACATCTCTGAGAAAACAGTTGAAATAGCCACAAATAGAGAATTCACAAGCTAAAGAAATAATTCCGGCAGAAGACGAGAAAGAGGAATTGTTGAAACTAATCATTCAACAGAACACACAAATAAAGGAAATGGAGGTGGAATTGGAAAGGTTATTGAAAGAGAAGGAACAATCAACCTCGATGGAATTCATTACATTGAGTGAAGTTCCCCTTGGGGAAGTCAGTACAACAACTATGCCAACAACCACTACAGCAGAATTTCCATCGACAACTCCATTGATAGCATTGAAAAAAACTGTGGAGCTAGCAAAGTCCATGGAGGAGATGAATCTGCAAGGAACATAGATCAATAGGCTGAAAATGGAGGTTGAAAGCCTCCAAGAACTCAATTCTTCCTTCCAAACAAGATACAACATTGAGAGACAAGCATCAAAGAAGCTCAAGCAGGAAATACAGTAGCTTCATAAACAAACAGTGGCAGGAAAGACATTAACAGAGGCTAAGGAAAATATCTGGATAGATATCTCCAACTCCATAAATGAAATTTGGCCCATGGTGTGAATCATGTTCGAGCAACATGATCTGGTGCTAAAGAGTAGGCAGGCCATCGACATGATAAGGAGAGAGCTAGGTGAAATTCCCTCTGCAGCTAACAAGATCATCAAGTTTCTGAATTCAAAAACCAAGGAAGACCTTGAAGGCCTAAAAGTTGAAGACATAACAAAGACTATCCTCGAAGTCAAAAGAGTGTTGTCCAAAAGAGGATTAATGTTGCAGTTGGAGGAGAAATCTCAGAACATGGACATTGGAGTTCAGAGATTTTTTAACAAGCTTGAGGCCTTGCAGAAAAAGGGCCTTCTTGGCCTGTTTCTCTTAAAGAACTTTGTAGCTTCACCATTCACTAGAACTGAATAAGAAGTAGAAACAACACAACTTATAATCCAGTTAGTCATATTAACTCCCATACCAATTTGAAGAAGAATTAATCTTAGCATATCCCAATTAACACTATCATAAGATTTCTGTAAATCTAGCTTTAGGATCATTGCTTTTATTTTCTTTTTCTTAATTCTATGGACACATTCATGAACTGTCCCTATAGCATCCTGTATCTGTCTCCCCTGGAGGAACCCCAACTGCTCATCCTAAAGAGATTTAGAGAGATAAGGTTTTATGCAATCTGCTATAACCTTTGAGATAATCTTATATCAAAGATTACACAGAGAAATTGACCGAAAATCTCCAAAGTGGTGGGGCTTGTTAACTTTCGGAATGAGGGTAATAAAAGTAGTATTTAATGATTTGGTTATCATACCTTTTTTCCTGGACTCCTCCACCATTCCAAGTAGGTATTCTCCTACTATATAAAAAAAAGCCTTAAAAAATTCTACAGTCCAACCATTCGGGCCTGGACTTTTGTCAATTTTGAACTTAAATATAACTTCCTATATCTCTTTTAAATCAACCAGTTTGAATAAGACCTCAACATCCATAATATTTATCATCTCCTTATAATGGGAAACCATCTGGACTTGTTCACTTACTGAAGGAGTCACACCATTTTTATAAAAGTCACTAAAATGATGATAAATAACTTTTTTTAAATTATCCTGACCATTGTGTAACTGACCCTCCTCATCCTTTAGTTCCCAAAGAAATTTTCTATTCCTTGTAAAACTCCCGTAACAATGAAAAAATTTAGTATTAAGATCTCCACTTTGTAACCAGAATGCCCAACTACGTTKTCGCCATTGTTCCTCATTTTCAATAAGAATTTTGGATCTTTCTTGCTCCAATAAATTAAGTGGTTGTTCACCAAAATTATTAAAGATACCAGCAGATTGGTTCTGTAATCTGAATGCAATCTCCTTTTCTAACTCCAAAAGTCTTGAGTCTTTTTGTTGCCTCGCCTCCTTTTGCCAGTTTCTTGTTAAAATTTTCAGCTCCTTTAGTTTCCATACAAGTCGTCTTTGTCTTCCATGGTCCACCAGAAACTTAGGATCATTCCAAATTTTTTGCACTAGCTCAGCAAAGAGACTTTCTTTTGACTACCACAGATTAAATTTGAATGGGAAAGCTTTGAAAGTCAATGTCGAATCAATCTGCAAAACAATCGGTGCATGATCAGATATATATGGGTACTCAACCCATGCCCTATACACTCTAACTGATGACAAAATATCTTTAGATATGAGTGCCCATTCAATTCGTTTAGATATAGCCTCACTACTAGCACGACCATTCCTCCATGTTGGAATTAAATTACTAGGAACAATATCTATCAATTTATTCCTGTGGAAGTAATTGATAAAAAAACTTGCCAGAATACCCAAGGTATGGATGCCTCCCCAAATCTCCCCTGAAGCAAGTGTCAAGTTGAGATATCCAGCAATGACTAGATTCTTTTGTGCTAACAACCCCGACTTCTCAAGACATTCACAGAACAACTTGCGATCCGAGCACGACCCATAGATATTTAGAAAGGTAACCTGTCTATTATTTTGCAGATCCAAACCTGTCAATAACAATCCACCACAAGTGAGATAGGGCATCAATTCAAAGGATTTCAGGTCCCATGAGACCAAGAGACCCCTAGATTTCCCCACAGAGTTAACCGCACAACAATGCCAATGGGGTCTAAGTAAATTTAAAAAAGCATGTGCTTTTTCAGCATGTACTAACATCTCCTGTAGAAAAATGATGTTTGGCCGCACTTTATCAAGTAACCCTCAGACAGAGGCTAGTTTTAGGACACTTCTTGTTCCCCTTATATTGAGAGATAATAATAAAATTACTTGGAGCGAGCTAGGGCCTTCATTGCTCTAAGGGGCCCACCTTCGATGGAAGGTCAGATAGATAGTTTAGAATCCTTATCAATGGAATCTTTTTTCCTAGCACTCCAAGTTTTCACCGACGAGTGCTCAATACCTAAACCACGATACCAAGCAAACTCTTTCCCATTTCCCCCCCCTTCAGTACGATTCCCACTGGCATCCCCAAGGGTAATCACTGGGACCTGTTCAAGTTTACCAAGAAAGACAGGAATTTTGACTGTTGGTTCCATTCCACGAATGTAGGGGATAAGTGAATCAAGGACTGGTGACATATTTGATTCTTCGTCTTCTGATTCATGGAATCCGGGAAGAATGTGAGGCAAAGAAGAATTAGGTTGACTAGTGCCAGGGGATAAAGGTGAATAATAAGGGGGAGGGGGTTCAATAGCAGGGGAACCGTTAGTGGGTAAAACAACAGATACATCCTATCGACTGAAAATGGTCATAGGTCCCATAACCTTAACATCCGTATGAGAACTAGAGYGAGAAACAGAGTCATCAGTGACATCCACAGTATTGTCTGAAATTCCATCAGCTGATAAGGTTGGTGAGACAATATTAACAATAACTTGTTTAAGCCATTCGGAGGATAAAACCAATTCTCTCTCCCCAGAAGTCAAAGAATGATAGAAAGAGAGCCAATAGGATTGTATCTTACCTAAAACCGACGACGGATTCTCCTGAAAGCTCGAACCACTTCCATTTAGACCTTCGAATCCCGTATCCATCGAAGAATTATTCTGTGTATAGTATCCACTAGTAGGTTCCATCAACTCTTCATGTAAATACTTCCCTTGGCACTCATGACAAAGGTGTGAGGTGCTTCTACAAAAACTACAACGAAAAGGAATCCCTAAGTAATCGAGCTTCTGCACAATGGGATTTCCTCGCCACTCTATTTCTAAGGTCGCAGGAAGTCCCTTCTGGACATCAATTTCCACCATCACCTTTCCAACCTTTCGCGCAGATCCCAACATATATCTTTCATCCGTCATAATGAACTTACCAAGACAATTACCGATAGCCTTTAAGGCTCCAACATTCCATAAATACCATGGTAACCCAAGAAGTAGGATCCAAATGTGTCTAAACGGGAAAAATTCAATATCTGGGTTGAAAGCTGATCTCCACCTCTTTATCATAAGTTTATTCGTATCATCCACCCAGAAGGAGTTCAACAGAGTTGCAACGTCTTCCGAGCTTCTACAAAGAAAGCTTATCCAACCTTTGGATAAACTATACATGTCTAGAACATAACCAATAACCGGAACCCATATCTGTTCTAACCAGGCAACAAGTTTCACACCACTCATACTCTAATATGCAAACCTACTGACAATTCCACAGAGAGTAAGCCTACAGGTATCAACTAAACCAATGTCGGCTCCGAGAACCATCCTCTTAACCTCTTTCGAGGCTTTCCACTATTTCCTATATGAAATATCACCACCGGTAGTCGACGAAGGAAACACGTGTTTCTGTACTAAGCTAGGACTACTATCAACAAGCTTAGAAAAACTGTGGTTCAACGGTAAGTCCCCTAGCAAATCGGCATGGTGAGAAGGTAAGAAAGTATCAAAAGACGAAGTGTGTGCTGAGTATGAGGAACCAATAGCTTGATTGACCAAAGGAATACCAAGGGCTCCAGGAGTAAACTTAGGGTTCAAGTTAGGATGTTGAGTGATATGATCAGCATTAACCGCAAGCATTTACCACAAATCATCTGCAACCTCACTTAGCGTATCCTGTACCTCCGCATTAATAGAGTCGAGCCTTGAGGTGGCCATCTGGAACTCAATAAACAAAACCTCTTGGGAATAAACTAAGAAATTAATGTGAGAAAAGACCCCACATTCTCGAGAAAAAACAACAAGTAAGTGCTCTGACAGAGGAGACAATAGAATAATGGCGCTAAAAACAAACGGTGCTAACAAACCTAACAAACCGGTTCAGATTCCAAACAAGGAAAAAAAAACTAGTCACACATATTAACCACCTCTAACCGACAATACAATGACTGACTAGATGGCCAAAGCAATACATTGAAAAAGTCTAAAGGAGAATGTAACCTGAAGTCTTCAATCATGGAGTCCTTGGTTTGATCCTGCCTTCTAAAAAATTCGAAAAATCACTCCAAAATGGTACTCCATCCTCCCGCGTTTTTAAAACTTCCAAAAGCCTTCTCACCAAAGGGACTATCCCTCACGATTCAAATCCATAACACATTTACATATACATAAAAGCTAAAAAAAAATCCATAACACATGTTTACATATACATTTAAAACAAACATACCATTTATAAAGTCCACTTACTAAGTTACATGTTAACGTTATGATTTTTGTTGAGTTGTTATTGATTGATGGAACAATGATAAAGTCTAGCTGCTCGGGTAGGATTACTATTTTATTTCCATGTTTGTTGTATTAGACAATTTATCATTCTCAAGCGTTGTGGAACATCTTAATGCATTCACTACATAAGTAGGATAATGAGTTAATATTTTTAATGAATTTTTTATTACATTTTGTATGTTTATTACATTTTAAATTTTAAATTAAGAATAAAAGGTTTTTAAATTCAATAAATTAAAAAAAAANTTCTCACCAAAGGGACTATCCCTCACGATTCAAATCCATAACACATTTACATATACATAAAAGCTAAAAAAAAATCCATAACACATGTTTACATATACATTTAAAACAAACATACCATTTATAAAGTCCACTTACTAAGTTACCTGTTAACGTTATGATTTTTGTTGAGTTGTTATTGATTGATGGAACAATGATAAAGTCTAGCTGCTCGGGTAGGATTACTATTTTATTTCCATGTTTGTTGTATTAGACAATTTATCATTCTCAAGCGTTGTGGAACATCTTAANAATTTAAAAATGATTAATTTTTAAATATTTTTAAAAATTGTAAATGTAAAATTTTTAAACAATATTAAATCTAAATTTGATCAACAATCTAAATCTATTAATCTAGTTAAGAGTGAAATTTTATATAATTAATCCTCAAATACTATAATTTAAATCTAATTTTTTTAACAAGAATGTAATTAAATCAAAATATATTTTTAATTAATATTTATCATCAAATCCATATTATTTATTATTAAATTAAATTTCTTCATTAAAATATTCATAATTTTTTAATTAAAATTAAAAATATTAATTTATATGGATGTGAAGTTTGGGGTTGTAGTACCTCCTCATCTCAGCGAGTCATTTTTCTCGAGTTGAGAGCACAACTATGATTAGGTACTTAGTATACAAGAACACGATAAACAACATAGATAAGAAAAGGAAAATCTAGCCAAAATCGCCAATGACTCAAGGGGGGTGGCATAATGAGGCCAAATCTGGGCTAAATCATTAGGGAATAAAATAAGAAGTTATTGTATAGAATATGGATGATATTAAAAATATTGTACAAGTTAAATTTAAGGAGAATATATGGTGCAATAAAGAAATAGAGAATAAAAGAAAATTAAGATAGTATAAGGAGTTGGTTAACCCTAACCTTGAAGATTAAAAGTATCTGTTTGTTTTAACTAGCCTAAAGAAGAGACTCAATATTGCTAAAATAAGAACTAATTCTCATGAGCTACATAGCGAAACTAGGCATTGGACAATCCTCAAAACACAATGACAAGAAAGAATTTGTCACCTTTGTGACACCAAGAGGGTTGAACATGAAAAACACTTTCTTCTAGAATGCCTTGTATAGACCGAAATTAGATCTTGGAATGCTTTTCAAGTCAGATAAACCAATTTTGGTCACGTTAATCATCATCATCATAAAATATATTAATATCTTTTATAATGCATTAACTTTTGTAACCACTACATTGTTTTAGTGATCTATTAATTGAAGCAGGGAAAATCAAAACAACACAAATTCAAACCAATATATTACAATGTATCCAGATAATGATACATTTCAAATCTTATTTCAATAAAATTGAAGGTCAATCGAGGACAACCCTCATCTACGACAACTAATGAGAAATAAAATTGAAAATACATATATAAAATTTTAACAACTTTTTAAAATTAGACTTTACATATATAAACTTCAAACATCTTTGTAAATTTGAAACATTATTCTTGTTCTAATTGGAAAAAGCTAAATAGTACTATTACTTAATATGAAAATACAATAAAAGTCAATGATATGGTTGGTTGATAATAACAACATACTGGAGCAAATGTTTGCCATAGATAGGCTATTGATTTATTAGACTTTCATGTTTAGTCTAGGCTTGAAGGAAAACATACATGCATTAAAAAAAATTCATATCCACAACTTAAAGTGAGTAGTATTAAGTTTTTTGACTTAAATAATTTTTAAAATAATATTTAGTGTAGTTTAGTCTTTGTTTTATAGTGATATTTTTTACAACTTAATTTAATATAATTTTAATTTAAAGTTCCCAAAATAATTCATACCATAAACTTAAAATATTTCATTTTTTGAATATATTAAAAAAATAATTATATACCAAATAAAAGTAATGGATTTGAATTTGAACTTGTGACTTTTTAAGAAAAAACACATATTCTTAACCATTAAACCCACTTATATATATAATAACACTAAATTTTTATTATTTTTTATTATCAATTTTATATTTATTATTATTATTTTAATGTGATATATTATATAAACATCTTCGTTGTAGAGTAAAATTAAAATTAAGATGATTTTAGAAAAATTTCAATCATTCTTTATTTAACTACCCTTTATTACGTAGAGGCATGAATTGAAAATTATCTAAGAGTTCCACTTTACGTATTTCAAAGTTTGAATTTTATGAATTGAAAATTATCTAAGAGTTCCACTTTACGTATTTCAAAGTTTGAATTTTTTTTTATGTCTATAGGGTTCACTTAAGGTATTTCAAAGNTCTTCGTTGTAGAGTAAAATTAAAATTAAGATGATTTTAGAAAAATTTCAATCATTCTTTATTTAACTACCCTTTATTACGTAGAGGCATGAATTGAAAATTATCTAAGAGTTCCACTTTACGTATTTCAAAGTTTGAATTTTTTTTTATGTCTATAGGGTTCACTTAAGGTATTTCAAAGTTTTATTTTTATTTGTTTAACCACTTGAGNGTACATGAGCATCGTGTACACTGGGACTTTTTCAATTTTTTTAATAATAATTTTTAAAGAATACATTTTTTTTTGTATTAACGGTGTTTTATCTTATTAGTCCTTGGCTCTCGGGTTATAGGAATCAGTTTTGTGTTGATAGTGAATTAGTTTTTGTATTGATAAAAAATTTATCACTTTTTTCTATAGTTTAACTTTGGTGTTAGCAATTCAATTTTATTTCCTGCCTTGTGATTGGTCCTTCAAAACAAGATCTTATTGTCGCNTAATTGTATATCAAAACATTTTATAAATATACATTTTTTCATTTTCAATTTTTTTAATAATAATTTTTAAAGAATACATTTTTTTTTGTATTAACGGTGTTTTATCTTATTAGTCCTTGGCTCTCGGGTTATAGCAATCAGTTTTGTGTTGATAGTGAATTAGTTTTTGTATTGATAAAAAATTTATCACTTTTTTCTATAGTTTAACTTTGGTGTTAGCAATTCAATTTTATTTCCTGCCTTGTGATTGGTCCTTCAAAACAAGATCTTATTGTCGCTCCGATGATGACAATTTGATAATCAATTTAATTATGCAGCTGTAGCACATGGTTGGAAGGGGTGCATGTACGAGTGTCAAAGTTCCGAGACGATATCAGTTCTCAAAGATTTCCATTGTGTCATTTGTTGAATGGAGAATATGAAAATGTATTTATTATTATACATTGTATACACAAATTTTAATAAATACAAATAGATTTATATGTAATGTATGACATGATTCTGTATGGTGGCTTTTGTGGATTGCAAGATGTTTTAATTGAGTTTGTTTTTTAAAAGTAATTGTTGAGTTCTTTGTGTTTTAACATGATATAGTGTGCTACGAGCCAGAAAGACAAGGTTCTTCAGAAGTTCCAAGTGTTGAAACTAGCGACTTACTGGACATGAATTTGGGCTTCTACAAATCTATGCCAAAGTATAAAAAATCATGTGCATCTACTGTCTTGTTTTGACCCCATTTGGTTGAATGCATATTGTAGTTAGATTTTTTTGTTGCTAGAAGAAATTGTGTAGGACGAAAACAACCAAAGGTGTACAAGGAAAACCCCTCGTGCATAGTGCAATTAATTCTAGTCTATTACTGGTTGAAATGGATGATTATTGTTTTGTTTTTTGCAAAGGAGATTTAAGCGGATCAGGGTTTATTAAAAAAAGTGTGCACACCGAAGACAATCAAAGGTTAACATGAAAACATATGTTCAGAAAGATGAAGATGTTTTCATTTTCAAGCGTTGTGTATTACAAGTTGGAGGAGTTGTGGTGTTGGGATTTTGCAAATCTATGTCAGAGGATAAGAAATCATGTGCAGTGCATGCTATATGGCAAGGAAGATTAGAAACCAATTCTTATTTTGCATATGCAGATATGGATATTCAGTTATGTTTGTTTGATAGATGCAATCAGTTTGTGTTCTTGTTGTCTAATAGTATATGCTTCATGCATAGTGCAAGTGTTGTGTTTTATTGGAGTTTGTTCTCGTGTTTTATTAATTCCTGTTCCTATTCGACATATGTAGATAGTTTCATTTTTTGAAATATATTGCAATGTGCAATGTGTTGTTGCTTATGTGCAAATACGTTTGCTTTGACAATTTGTTTGCATCTCGAGTTGTTGTATCTTTCGTGTTTTGTACAGGGTTTTTTTCTGGGACAATGAAGATTTGGTCTATTTTAAATTCTTGTGTGGATAATTTATACCAATTCTTATTTTGTGTCTGCAGATATGGATATTCAACTATGTTTCTTGGATAGATGCAATTAGTTTGTGTGCTTCTTGTCTAATGTAAGAAATCTTATGCATTGCGTGCTATATGGCAATGAAGGTTAGAAATTGATTCTTATTTTGCGTATGCAGATATGTATATTAAGTTATGTTTGTTGGACAGACACAATTAGTTTGTGTGCTTGTTATATAATTGTATATGCTTCATCCATAGTGCTTATGTTGTCTTTTATTGGATTTTGTTCTGGTGTTTTATTAAACCCTATTCTTGTTCATCATATGTAGATAGTTGCATTTTTTGAAAGATATTGTGTTGTGCAATGCATTGTTTCTTATGTGTGGAAGCATTTTATTTGAAAAATTGTTTGCATGTCATGTAGTTGCATCTTTCATGCTTTGTACATGGTTTTTCCCCATGATAGTGAACATTCAGTCTATTTTCAATTCATGTGCAGATAATTTATACCAATTCTTATTTTGCATCTGCAAATATGGATATTTACCTGTGTTTCTTGGATAAATGAAATTAGTTTGTGTTCTTCTTGTCTAATAGTGTATGCTTCATCCATTGTGAAATTGTTGTGTTTTATTGGAGTTGTTTATGGTGTTTTGTTTAATAACCTTGTGGTTCATCATATGAAAAATTGTATGTGTTGATAGTTCTCTTTGAATTTCATTTGCATTTGAAGATGCAGATAACTACATTTTTCAAAAGATATTGTGATGTGCTATGCAATACTGCCTATGCACGAAGACATTTTCTTTGACCATTTGTCTACATCGCACATAATTGTTTCTTATATGCTTTGTACAATTTTTTTACTTGCACAATGAACACTCAATATGTTTTCAATTCCTGAGCGGATAATTGATATCGATTTTGTGGCATCTCTACATCACGGTGATTTCTCACGTCAACACTTGCAATACTTTTGCGATGAACATGTCCGTGAAGTCGATGTTGTTATGTCTTTCACATTTTTATTTATATTGGGAGATGCAGATAGATGCATTTTTTCAAAAGATATGTCTTGATGTTAGAGTTTGATGCAATTGTTGCAAGAAATAGGTTCCTATTTAATTTTCATATCATTGCAATGCATGTATATCTTTGTTGTTGAGGCAAAGCAAGAAATGATATATTGATCCATTTTGCAATTCAATTGAAGAGTAATGAAAAAGAGAGGGAGATGTGGGCTGCATAAAAAAAAAAGATTTTGCAAGGGCATATAAAACAATTCATTGAATCTAAAAGAGGATTCATGTGTAGTAGATGTTCAATATTGCAATGTGTGATGCATTGTTTCTTATTGGAGGAAACTTTTACATGGACGATTTTCCAACATCCCACATAACTATGTGTTTCGTTCTTTGTACAGTTTTTTTTTTTGGCACAGTGGACATTTGGTCTGTTTCCAATTTCTTTGGATAGAATTCTTATTGATTTTTGTGCATAGAATTGTTACCAATTATCTAGCATGCTTGCATTGCAGTGCTTTTGCACGTTGGCACTTGCAATAGTTTTGGACCATGGATTTTTCCCATGTTGTCCAGTGTATTTTTCTATGAACATATGCAGGTACTCGATGTTGTTATGTCTTTCGCACCTCCTCTCTGCGCAAAGACATATTGTGACTGCAACAACGAGTTCTATGAACATTTTTTATTGGTGTAGTGAACATTTGTTCTATTTTCAAATGTTGTGCAGAAAACTAATATCGATTGTCAGGGATCCCTACACTGTGGTGCTTCTGTGTGTTGGAATTTTCAATAGTTCTACAATATGGGTTGTGGGAAGGCATCTGGTTTCTCAAGTTACGAGAAGGATATTTCTACGGACATATGTGCACATTCGGATTAGTTATGTATTGTGAAGTTGTGTGCTTTGCAGAGAAATATGGCTATTGCAAGAAGCACTTGTGTATTTTAAATGCTTTTGCAAAGAATTTATGTTAGTTGTCGTCATGTAGTTCCATACATCTGTGGTCCCGTGGAAGCTTTTTCTCTTCCCATGTTTTCACAATGGATGCGTATTGGTTGTGTGCATTGGATTTAGGGGTAGGTATGTGGTGAGCATAGAAAAGACTTGTTCTATTTTCAACCGTTGTGTGGAGGAAAGACATGCTTGCAAGTTTCTACGCTTATGTGTCTCTGCATTTTCAATAGTTCAACATTTTTTTGAGACAATCTAGGTAGTTTGAAGGAAGGCACAATCACCTTAGTGAAAAGTAAATGCACTTGGTATTGAGACAGTGTCAAGTCTCTAATTTATTTATTGATATCATTGCAGTGCCTATATATCTTTGTTGTAAGGGAAAATCAAGGAATGATATATTGATCCATTCTGCAATTCAATGGAAGAGTAATGAAAATGGAAGGGACATGTGGAATGCATGGAACACATGTTTTGCAAGAGTATATGAAAATTTTCATCCAATCTAAAAAGTGGATTCATGTCTAGAAAATGTTCAATATTGTGATCTGCAATGCACTATTTCTCATGTGCGTAGACTTTTTCTTTGACGATTTGTCTACATCCTGCATAGTTGTGTCTTTCGTGCTTCACATAGGTTTCTTTTTCCTAGGACAATGGACATTTGGTCCATTTTAAATTCTTGTCTAGAGAATTGTTGGCAATTCTCTGGCACGCTTGTGTTGCAGTGGTTTTGCACGTTAGCACTTGCAATTCTGCATCTTGGTGGTTTTGCATAGGATTTTTCTACTAGCATGTTTTTCGAGTGCGCATACCTGTTGGTTGTGTTATTTCGCATTGGGAACATGTGCATGGTAGGAATAATAAATACTTGTTGTATTTTTTACCGTTGTGTAGAGGAAAGACATGCTTGCAAGCTACTATGCTTCCATGGGTCTGCATTTGCAATAGTTCTGCACTTTGTTGTGACAAACTAAGTAATATGGAGGAAGGTTGGGTCACTTTTGGGGCATTGATTTTTCTTCGATTTAGAAGGAAAGGGAAGTGATTTAGAGCTAGTGAAAAGTAAATGCAATATGTCTTGAAGCAATGTGAGCTCTCTAATTTATTTATTTTTTAAAGTTTTTGTCTTGTGATGCCTTTATTCCTATCTTTTTATTTAGTTTACATGGGTGCTTTTTCTGGTACGATGTGACGATGCTCTTCACATGAATTTTCTTTACAAAGTGAATGCTCAAACTATTTTTCAAAAGATCAAATCTTTTAAGATATATACTTTTTTTTTTAATTTTTATAATATTTATAAAACTGCTAATTTTTTTTCCTAAGTTTGAGATATATAATCCCAACAAAGGGTCCCAGAGTATGACCTAAAACTGCTTATGCTTGGATAAGATCTTGTCTTCCTTGGACATAAGGAAACGAGTTAATGACCCAAGACCCAAAGGCATATGAAAGGAGTGAAATCCTTCCCCCTTATGGACCAGGAGCAGGTAATTTCAAGTGGCATGGTTTTCCTTGAATAACAGTGATGAGTTAGCCCACATTCGCGGATAGCAACCAATGATGGTTGTCCCCACTGCTAGTTGACATACTGATTTATGATAGGTTTTCCCACTATTNTGTTAATTAATAAATAGAAAATTTCATTTTCACCTTACACATGTTGGCAAATTAAAGAAAAAAAAAAGCCACTTTATTAAACAATTTAATTGCTTTTCTTTTGTCATCAACATATTGATCACATTTAAAATGCTCATATATTATTTTGATAATGTGGAATGTGATATTCTTTACTCTAGTATTTATGCCTTGCTATGGCTATCAAAGNCTAAGAAACATCAAATCATACCAATTCATATAATCACATATCAAAACATTTTATAAACATATAATTGTCATGTATTTTATTTATCTCAACAAAAATTCTTGTTTGGCTCCCTTAGTCCATGTCATTTGTGTGCAATGTATCAAATTGATTTATTGTCTCATATTTTCATTCTAAATGTTAATTAATAAATAGAAAATTTCATTTTCACCTTACACATGTTGGCAAATTAAAGAAAAAAGAAAGCCACTTTATTAAACAATTTAATTGCTTTTCTTTTGTCATCAACATATTGATCACATTTAAAATGCTCATATATTATTTTGATAATGTGGAATGTGATATTCTTTACTCTAGTATTTATGCCTTGCTATGGCTATCAAAGTTGCATTCACAAATCCTTGTTATGGCTATCAAAGTTGCATTTCACAACAATTTGTACGATTATTATGTTATATGTTTAAGGCTTTTAACATTAGATTAGGGTCAATATTGCATATTTTTTATCTACTTAATATTTTATAATTTGTGTATGTGCCACATGTCAACTCCACGTTAAGCATGGAAGGAATTACATATCTCCCTCATAATGAACTATAGAAAGTGCTCCTTGGTGTAATTATAGGTGGTCAAAAAGTGTTTATAGACATGGAAAATTTTTTTAGGGGAGGTGTCTCATCTTGAAGTCTGTGTAATGTCTCTTAAGATAATAACTTGAGATTTTTCAAAAACAAGATTTTGTACTATTTTTATATTATCTAACCTCTAGCCTCTATAACAAAATTGAAAACTAGGAAAATAGATTTTGTTATGTCTTGGCCTATGGCCTTTACCAACTATCACATACAAAAAATAACCAATTTGAAAGAAACTTGGCCTACGAGCTCTAATATTAGGAAAGAACAAACTATATAAAGACAAAAGGGGAACTCAACCCAATCCTTTTCTTGTTAGTATACTTCCTCATCCAAGGACATAGGGTGTTGGGGATATTCACCTTATTGGTGCTGTTATCCATCCTCTTCTACCTCCTCCTTTGGAGATTTGTCTAAACCCTCAAGGGCGTGCAATAGAAAATAGTGTTTTCCTTTTCACTAGTGGAGATCATCGTTGATTTCATACAAAGATATGTTGTTTCTCTCCTCCACTGAGTCTAGATGGCATGCAATTAAATCCTTTATGTGCCAATGTAGATCCAAATTTAAGGAATACTTAGTATTCTTACTTCTAAATATGCCCACATATAGAATGATATGAGCCAATGCTTCATCAACATTTTTGCTATTGGTGGCTCCTGTACATTCCCTAAGATTGTCTTCTAGTTTGTGTAGTGGTTGGACAATGGAAAAATTTGTTCTTTCCCTCCAATCCTCTTGCTATCTTCTATACATATAAAGTCATGACTTTTAGTTTCTGTCTTTTCCCAACTGCCTTCTAATTTTCCTCCACTAAGTCTCCTTATTTTGTTTTCAATATGGAAGCCATGGGGAAAGCGATTATATGGCTACAATAATCAACCAGGAGAAGAAATAGGGCCAAAATGAGACCTCCAACCATCTTTTTGTTGGTATATATCAAATTCATGGTGTGTACTAGTAGCATTATAATTGACTGTGGATTGATCTCCTCCAAAACAAGCTCCATAACCTTCAAACTAGTGGTTATTGTTAGGATATAAGGTTTACATTTGTAATAAAGTCACTTTATGACTTTAGAATATGTTAATGTTAAATTTTTATGTAAAACAATTTATCCCACAATCATAAGTGGAATGTATTTTCTTAGTGAACAATGATATATGAGGAGGTAAATTCCATTGTAATAGAAGATCCAATTATTCATTGATAATATTATATGTTTTTATTGTCAGTATCTTCCTTTGAGCTTAGTTATGTGACTCAACCCTATCTAGACATTACCCATTTAGTGACCTAACTGATTTTGTAATATGATATCAGAGTGGGAAGCCATATCAAGAGACTCAGGCCTTTGAAAGAAAAGGTTTCCACTCTTGCCACTTCAATAGTTTTAGTACCACAATTTTTGTTTGAGTGTTAAGACCTAGTGACTATTGTCGGCAGAGATAGATCAATGGATCATCGGTGTGACACCTCAAAGAGACAAAAGGTTGTTTTTTGGTCATTCAAAGCCAAGATCAATTGATAGGATTTCATAGAAAATTCAATTTTTTCTTTTCCTATATTGATGCCTAGATTTGTAGATCTAGAAGAATTTTTTGAATTTTTTCTCAAACGTAGATGGCATTATAATCAAGAAGCAATTATAGCATATCAACTAAATACAAGGGGGAGATGAAATGTTGTTATTGTAAAAAAATGGGTCACACGACTTGGAACTATAAATTTTGAGCCAATAATGTTCTCAAGGTAAAAGTCAAAGATATACCACATGTAGCTAATGTAGCCATCGATGAAGATCCACTAGATGCTAAAAATAGTGACGATCTCACTGAAAAAAGGACATTATACACATTTTAAGAAGCATGCACTTTGAATGCAAGAAGGGATAGATAGTGTAAATATAGGTCATTATGGATGTTTTCCCAGATAGTTTGGGAGTTTGTGAATACTGAGAAATATATCCTTACAAAGGTCATAAAACAACTTGATGGAGAAATGTGGATGTACCTCAACATGGATGGTTTTCCAATAAATCAAGAGATTCATATTTCAAGAGTTCAAGGAGGTGGAATTTGGGAACTCAAGAATTCAACTCGAAAGCTACACCTTTATGAGGGATATAAGGCCTACCTGGTCCAAAAATTGTGTTCAAGGAAAAAGCTTTTGAAGAATGTTTGGCTCTAATGTTTTATTTTTCAGTCAATGCGTTTTATCTCTAGTTAGTGTGTTTTTCTTTCAGTATTATAATCCGTAATAAGGGGTGTTAGGATATAAATATTACATTTGTAATAAAGTCACTTTATGACTTTAGAATATGTTAATGTTCACTTTTTTGTAAATCAATTTATACCACATCAAAAAGTGGAATTGATTTTCTTAGTGAACAATGATACATAAGAAGGTAAACTCATTTGTAATAGCTGCACAAATGATTTATTGATAATATCATATGGTGTTATTATGAGTATATTCATTTGAGCTTGATTCAACCCTATAGAGGCTTTCCTCATTTAGTAATCTAGCTGATTTTGTAATTTTAATCCCTAGACAAAGCCACACGTTAAGAATAAAACCATTTATTAATCCCTAGATATTGAGTCATTAAATTTCTAGTGTTATATTAGTAGATCGGCTATAACATTTCATTATAATTGTACATTCTCTCTCTCTCTCACACACACACACAAATGCACCCCAAGGATTCCTAGTCTTAGGATCATCTTATATTGTCTTGTGCATTTAATATATTGTAAAAGGGGGCTTTCCCCTCAAAGTGATATATTATTCATTGAATTTTTATCATTATCAAGACATTGATTCATAACATTTGGTGTCATAACATATGATCCTAGGGTTTCGTTTATTGAATCATGACATGTTGACATTTTCGCTATACCATTTTTTTGGGGGGAAGTTTTTTTATGATACAAATGCTTAAAATATCATAATAGAATAGAAGTACACACCATGTACATCAATGTGAGTGTGGACCACAAATCGAAGATATAGAAGAGTGATAAGTTACACAATAACTCCTTGAAGAGTAGGAGAACCTCCTCCAAATATCCAAATAAATTTATATATCACAATTCATCTTCTACAATAATGAATACATGATCTCTATATATACCTATTTACACACTACACATGAAGCCCCTTTACCAAGGATGATTTTAAGGATGGAAATTTATTTTAAAATGTAGAAAGCTTGGTGAATCTTACTAATCCTTCATATGCCAACTATAAATGATTGGCGATATTTTTGTAAAAATATTCAAATTTCTAGGGATTTTATATAGTTTTTATAAAATTTTGGCGATTTTTAAGGTAAAATAATTTTATCCTATAGAATTTGGGCGAATCATTTTTAAAATAGTGAATCTCAATTTTGGAAAAACTACGGAAAATTAGTCCATGAGCGAAATTTAGCCCCTAAAATCATCCATGCTCTTTACTATTAGGTAAACCCTAATACATATACATTTACACATTATCCCCATATATTCCCCCCATTGGGGTCATATCATACATATTTAACTCGATATATGCCCACCTTGGGTCATAACATAGTACCCTCCAAAAATATTTGTCCTCAAAGATTTGCAATTAAAGGATTCACATGTGATGAAACCAAGTAATATGGTTTTATTATGTTCCTACCTTCTTCATTCAATTGACGATGATCCATCCATCCAAAATCAATTCTTTTCGGTCTTAATTCTTGGTGGCTAGTTGTTGCATAATTTTCTTTCCTTTGATTCCATGTATTGTAGATGAAGATTCTCCAATTTGTAGTATATGTTGGTCTATGATAATATCTTGTTGAATAATGGTTTTGTAATTCCTTTTTCCATGAATATTGATAAGTATTCCATCTTCTTCCTTGATAATTTTGAGATCAATCTTCTTGTCTTCCTGGAAATCCTTTCTGGTAATGAGGGTGTCGATATGGTTTCACATTTGATAGTTTTCCTTCACTTTGCACATGAATTTCATCTATCTTATTTTCAAAGATAATGGAATCCTCTATCCTCTTTGCTTGGTATTTAATTACTCTAGACTTGGAGATAATACCATCATATTTGACATGTACATCCTCTAGATGAAGTTCAACTTATTTAAGTATATTTTTCTGACCTTCTTGAACGTTGTCTTTGTTCTCCTTTTGAAGTTGCAGTGTCACCCCATTTATTAAACTTTGATGTCCTTCTTCAATTCTGGATTTCATTTCCAATTTTACCCCATCAGTATTTATGGATTCTTCAACCTTCTTGCAAATTTCCCCTTCAAGTATTTTGGTAGATTCTTCATCTAATATCCTTTCTTTTTCTTGATTTTGACAATTCTTATTTTGTTCTTTCAATCTCTTCACCTTAGCCGATATTTTTTTTATTATGCTTTAATAATCTACATATCTCTTCATCTTTGTTTTTCAATTCTTCTCTTGCCTCGTCCTTTTCTCACTTCCCTTTACTATGAATTCCTTGTTTTAATTTTTGAACTTCTTTAACACATGATTCATTAAGGTCTCGTATCTTAGATAGCTCATCACCCTTCTTCTTGATCTCTTCTTTTGCTTATTTTAACTCTTCTTTAATTTTATACATCTCCTCCTTTTTTGTATCCTTGATCCATTTATTTGAGAATATTTCTTCAAATTCTTCCCATGACATTTTCCATTTATTATCCTTATCAATACTCATCCACCCAATTCCAAGCTTCACTGAAAAAATAATTTCTTTCCCTTGAAGGATTCATATCTTATTCCTTTTCCATCCTCAACCATTCCACATGATTTATTTCATCTTTATCTTGATCTCCTATAAATTGAGGTGTTTCCATTGATTCTTAATTAAGGTATAACCCCAACCCTCAACTTACAACCTCAATATATTAAGGATAGTGATCTCACATAGTTATAATACTTGGTAAAATATAATATTCTATGTTTTCTCTTTCCAATGGATTTTGAATTAGCTCAATCATACACATCATTTTTCTTTTTTTTCTTTTCTTTTGGTATCATCCTAATTGTTATGTTGTGTGATATAATAACATTTAATGAGAGACCCTTTTTCACAGGTCTACAGTCTTCCAAAAGTTGTATTTGCAAGTTTTAGTTTCTCCCAAGTCTATTGAGACAACTAATGTTTTGAAATATTTCGTTTCCTTGGTTGTAGGGGCCAATCCATTCTACACCTTCTATAAATAGACTATGGTTCTTCAGTTTAGGTTTTCCCATAACTTATACCTTAATCTACAAGATTTAAATGAAACCTAGTCATGCTCAACCAAGTTCATTCAACAATAGGCACATTTCCAACCACGACCTTTAAAAAATCCCAACAATGATTTGACACTTATCCAACACAAAGAAAATCAAGGAACAATAACATCCAATAGTCATAAAGAATCCACAACATACATGTAAGGGAATATCCCAAGGTAGGATCCTTAATATTTATTTAGATGAAGGATGTTACAAATATACAACAAGGAAGTTGCAACCACCTTCTTGCAACTATATTACAGATGTAAAAAGAATCTAAGAAAAATATCATTCAACATACTACCCAACAGACTTGCACAATCCAACCCCTAAAGAAACTATAGGCCTACCTCCCATAGGTCTTGTGTTTTTCTTCTTCTCACTCAGCTAGTGAAATTCACCCTATTGTGCCTAACCCTAAACTTGGCACAACCAAAAATCTCCTTCTTCCCTCTTGGTTAATGAATTCTTCTTCTTTTAATGTCTTAGCACTTTTGAGGAATCCTCCTTTTATATGATACTTTTTGTGAACTTGGAAGTGTTACACACCAAAATGTCACACTTAAGTGTCACAAGTGTCGCAAAAGTGTCGTATGCACCTTACTAAGTGTTGCATGCACTTTATCAAGTGTCATATGCACCTTACTAAGTGTCGCATGCACTTTGACACCATGAAAGAACATTTGTCATAATCCCTAGACATGTTAGGAGAGAAATTTATCATATGAAGGTCAAATATTATGTGCACATGTATTATTCATTATTATTCATAAAAGGAAATCGATTTAGTGTGAGAATCCAACTCGCATTTAGTTTCCTAATCTCAAGGAGAAATTGAGAATCTCATGGATGGTTAAGATATTTTCTCAAACCAATATCCTATTTTGATGGATCTTGAGAGATATTTCCTCCCTAAAAATATTAGAGATCCCAATTTAGTGGATCTAGTGAGTGATATTCTCCATGGTGGTTAAACCTCCAACTCCTGTATAAGGAGGACATTCCAAGGTAGGGGAGAGAGGAGAAATCATAGGTGTGATACTTATGATATCAAGAGAAATAGTTTGAGAGTGCATTCAAGGATTGAATTGGAATCTTAGAGGAACGTTAGTGCAACAAGGTTGTAAGTTCCCATGTTTTCATAATACATAACTTGGCCTATTTACTTCATACCATTTTTTTCACATNTATTAGAGATCCCAATTTAGTGGATCTAGTGAGTGATATTCTCCATGGTGGTTAAACCTCCAACTCCTGTATAAGGAGGACATTCCAAGGTAGGGGAGAGAGGAGAAATCATAGGTGTGATACTTATGATATCAAGAGAAATACTTTGAGAGTGCATTCAAGGATTGAATTGGAATCTTGGAGGAACGTTAGTGCAACAAGGTTGTAAGTTCCCATGTTTTCATAATACATAACTTGGCCTATT
>SNQJ01S0023544.1:38353-52064 GCA_010110895.2 Picea sitchensis | reverse complement strand
CCCGTCACTCTAAGGTGGACCGAAGTGTTGTCCATAAAATTAATTTACTTTGGTGACTTGTCCCTTTTCATCTAACCAAGTCAGCCCAAATAATCTCAATTCATCTCAAGTTAGCTTCTCTAACATGTCCCAAGTCCACCTACTTCGAGTTCAACTCGTCTCAAGTCCACCCAATCCATCAGTACAACTTGTTCCATGTATACCTATNTTGTCTAATGATATATTCTAGAAGTAGAAGGTAATTTCATGTTCCTTGCATATTCTCTTAATCATGATAGGAGATTGGAAAACAAGAATAAAGATTGAAGATCAGCGAGGACAATCGTCAAAAAAGAGTAAGTCAGACTTCTTTCTTCTATATTATCTACCTATAGAAATAAAGAATATATCTAAAGGAATGTTAGTGTCCATTTGTTTCTTTTTTCTGTCTTGGAATAGGGGTCTATATATCCAAGGGAAATTTCACTTCTCTGCAGGGGAAATATTATGTAACAATAAGTCCCGTCACTCTAAGGTGGACCGAAGTGTTGTCCATAAAATTAATTTACTTTGGTGACTTGTCCTTTTTCATCTAACCAAGTCAGCCCAAATAATCTCAATTCATCTCAAGTTAGCTTCTCTAACATGTCCCAAGTCCACCTACTTCGAGTTCAACTCGTCTCAAGTCCACCCAATCCATCAGTACAACTTGTTCCATGTATACCTATTCTATCTGTCCAATTCATCACAAATGGTATTAGTTTTTACAATTGTGCCCAATCAATTTGAGTTCATCTGACTATGCCAAAACCTTCAAAGTATATATGACAACACCCAAGCCATTTGAGTCTGCACAAATTTATTTGGATTGTATAGAGAAGGAAATGAAGGGTAGGAATATGAATAGAAACAAACACATACATATTGTAGAGACAATAATAATACAGTGAAACCCAAATTATGTTAGTGAATGAAATAGGGAAAGACTATAAAATGCAAAGCAATACAAACTAGCTAGAATGGTGGTAGCTTATCTATGAAGAGAGAGGTGTCGGCTACGCTCATTCACAAGAAGAAATTACAAGAGTCTGGAAATGGCCTTTTAACATAAAGTAATAAACCCTAAGAGAAAAAAACCCTAAATATCCAAAACCTGACTCTAGAAGATGAAATGCCAAAAGGATTATGGGCCCTGAGGTGGCTAGTTGATACGTCAACATCCCATGGGTGAAAATTTTGCATATAATCTTTGCGTGGTGTACACAATAGCTCGTTTGAGGTATTTAAATGAGAATTAAAATTTTTGGTAGGATAGGGTAGGCCAAAGACATGGCCAAAAAATATAATTTAAGGCATCAAAATAACCCCAAAAGCTTAGGGTCTAAAACACTATAGACAAAAAAATGGTCAAGATGGAGAATCATGTTGAGTTAGTGGAAGAGGTGGGTGGCCATTGATGTCCACCTATATCAATCCTCCCCTATTAGTAGGAAATTTCCCCATTGCATCAAGTTCCCTCATTATATGGGGAAACATTTGTTGAATTTGATTGCTAGTGAGCCACTTAACTTGGTGAAGAAATTGTCCTAATTTGACAACCCAAAAGAGTTGGATGTTCTATTGGTGGGTTCCCTTCATCGTAATGTTCATGATCTGATAGAACGTATCCTACTCAATGTAATCATGATTGATTTTTGTAGGGGACAAATGCTCAGCCACCTCCAAAGTGCCCAATAGAGGTGAAAAATATGGTTAAAGTAACTCCACATTAAATATTGGGTGCAAGCCAAGGAAAGGGGGAATACTCAATTCAAAAGAATTCTCACCTACAACCTTAATGATGGTGTAAGTCCCATATCATAGTGGTCTAATACTCCTACGAGATCTTTTGAGGTTTTATTTCTACGAATGAAACCACACATTATCACCAACTTGAAACTTATGTGGAACTCGATGTTGGTCATGTCACTGCTTGTACTTGGCATTGGATTTTGGTATGATATCATGAACTTGTTGTTGAATGTTGTATATCCATTCAATAATTTTGTTTTCTCTATTTTACTTAGTCTGAGCATGGAAGGACTCTTCCTACGAGGATGAAATAGATAGAGCTACATCAATGGGGGCCAATGGTTGGAACCCCAACCACACCTGGAAAGGGATGTAGCTAATAGAGTTTTGGAGGGATCTGTTGTAGCTATTATGAACATACATATGTATCTCATCCCATATATGTGGATGTTTGGAGTTGTATATGCACAACATATGCACACTCATCTTATTTACCACTTATGTTTATTCATTTGTTTGGGGGTTAAAGGGAATCAATTTGGTCAACTTGGTGTCCATTGAAGACTAGAAGTTGGACTAGAAGGTACTGAGGAAAATATTGTTCCTATTTGAAATAATGGTTTGTGGCAGCCCAAAATGAACCCAAACACACTCAAAGAAGAACTTAGTAGTGGCAACGATGATACTCTTCTTCCAAGGTGCCAAAATGACCATCTTAGAGAGTCAATCAACAACCATAAAGACACAATTGTTACCATATTTGGTGGAGGGAAAACATGACATGTAATCAATGGATATTGATTCCCGAGGATTGTCTAGGGTAGGTAGAGGAGTGTACAACACCTTCTTTTGAATGGCAGGTTTAGCAATGGCACATGCAGTGCATGATCTGATTTACTGGCTGATGTGATGCCATGGTTTTGACAAGTAGAAATACTTCTGAAGTACTGCTAATGTATTCTCCACAAAAAAGTGACCTACCACCCAAGTATAATGTGCCTCCAAAATTAGATTTGCATGCTCACTTGAAGGAACACAAAGATGGTCGTGATAGCACAAAAGTGAACCCCGGGGGTGAAATTTTGGAGCTTGTTTACCTATGCCTAGTGTCTGATATGTAGAAATGAAGTCAGGGTCATTATCATTCAATTAGGGCCACCTAGAGGTCTCATGCCCACAATAGTTAAGAACTATGGTCAATACCACAATCGCGGGTCAACTAAAGAAATCCACAACACAATTTGTTCCACCCTTCTTATAATTAATGTTTAAGTGGAATTGTTGTAAGTACATGGACCAATTTTGATGGAGGTAATTATGTAACTTTCCTTATGTTTGCATGAATTGCAAGAGATTATGATTAGTGTGGATGATCATTTCCTTTCCCAGAATATAATTCTTCCACTTTCGACATGCTTTCACAATGAAGTACATTTCCTCATCATAGGTGGGATACTTATGAACAATATTAGAGAGTGTCTCATTGTGATATGCCATTGGATTTCCATGTTTAGTGAGGACTACATTGATATCATAGTTAGAGGAATCTATCTCAATATCAAATGGTTGTTGCGGGTCTGGTAGAGTGAGGATTGGTTCCAAGCATAGGTGGTGTTTCCGATCCTTGAATGCTTTCTATTGTGACTTATACTAGGAAAACTTGGCTTTAAGGGAAAAACAATATGAAAGAACCCCAATACAAACATATTGTATAATTTGGCAAGGACCAAGAAGCTACAAATCTTGGTCAGAGTTGTTGAGGTTGGCCAATCACAAATGACTTGGATCTTGGTTGGGTGCACATGCACCCCATGTTCATCCACAATGTATCCTAGATAATGATCATTTCTCTAGATTGGAATATAACTTTTCTTGTTGCAGAGTGCTTGGGATCTACCGAATGTGTTGCAAATGTTCTACCCAAGTTTTGTCGAATATGAGGATGTCACCCAAATACACGACCAAAAAATATTTTGTGAATGGTCTCAATATGTCATCCATCATCATCGTGAATGTTTTTGGAGCATTAGTCAAGACAAAAGACATGAAAAACACTCAAAAAGGCCTTATTTAGACTTGAAGGTTGTGTCCTATATGTTTGTTTGTTCAATTAAGACATGGTGGTAACTTGACTTTAGATCAATCTTACTAAAGAAATTGGAACCCTTAACCTGATCAAGAAGATCGTCAATCCAGGGGATTGGGTATTGGTTATTAACAATGATTTTATTTAGGGCTCTATAATCAATACAAATTCTCCATGTTCCATCCTTCTTTTGCACCAATACAATTGTACATCCACAAGGTGAGGATTGTTAGAAAAATAGGATCATAGAGCAATAAAATAAAAAAAGATGTGGAAATAAAACATAGAAGATACACAATACATCAGAGACACAAATATACGTGGTTCACCTAGTATGGGCTACGTCCAAAATAGAAGTTTTTAGGTCCTTCCTTTATTATTATCCAACAAATGAAAGGATACAACCTACAACACGCCCACTATAAATTCCTCTTCTTTCTCTCACAATATCCTCTCTCATAATACAATATTCACTCTCATACACCACTGCAATACTATTACCTCATACATAAAATAAGGTTTCCTTCTAGGGAAAAAAACTCCAACATAACTTCTACCATAATATTTGCAACTTAATGATGAATGGTTTAGATTAACTACAAAATTAAAATATTTTATAATATTTTTTTCCCAAAAATTTCTCTTCGGGGGTGCTGCCCCCAAACCCCCAACAAGGGGAGGCTCCATAAATTGTCCCTGACCCCCCATCACCCCCTCGTGACAAATGTGGGGGGGGGAAATCTCCCCCACACCTCCCATCAGGAAATGGGATCCAAACACGGTTGAAAACAAGACTTTTGAATCAAGAAGATAATCAGGCTCCACAACCAACAAGGAGCTTGGTCGAATGTGTCCCTTTTGAATGAGCTCATGGACTTGATTTTTTATTTCCTCATTCTCTAAAGGAGAGAATCTATATATTGGGACATTAGGTAAAGAATAAGTATTCATCAATTCAATTGAATGTTGACCCAATAGTGTAGAGGCACCCCCGCAAGTGAAGTGAAGATATCCATGTATTCATCTATGATCGTGTCCACCTTCTTTTTCTATGTAGAGAGGCCCCATGTTGAGGTGGTGGTAGTCATAATGACCTTCTGCTGACTTTCCAACCAAGCCATGAAGAGGACATCTTTTTCGTTCTGATAGATAAAATTTTGGCACTTCTTTGCTAAGATCAAGGAGGCTACAATAGTTGAGACTACCTCTGGTACTTTGTAGATATGGTCTCCTAAAGAAACAACAAAACTACGAGGATTGAACTCATAAAAAACATAATGTTTCCACATATAGAGTTTTCCTATAAGATCATTTCCAACTTCAAGTGGGGAAACATCACACAATACCTCACATTTGAAAACATTGATGCCATAAGACAAGTGGTATTATTGGTTGATGCAGAGGTCTCATCCTTGGATCAACCAACAAATGGTGTTTGGTTGGGGGTGTGGTATTGTCGAAAAATTCAAAATATTAAAGACCTTGGTCGAGATCAAGTTTCTTTGGATACATCTATCAACAATGAAATATAATGGAGTCCCCTTCACCCACATATGTGAATGAAAAAGGAGCTCCCCCTCCTCAGGCTCCTTTTACTTTTCTAGTAGGAAATTTGTAGTTTAAGTGGTAACATTGGGTTCTACATCAATCACCCACTTTCCCTTATCCTACTCTAAATCGAATTTTGAGCTAGAGTCCAATTCTTTTTCTTTTATCTCGATCAACAATGATTGTTTCAAGTGACATTGATCAATACTATGCCAAGGGATTTTGTGGAACTCACACCACTTTCCAGTGTCCTTCTTCAACTTCTCATTACCCTTTTTTCCTTGTATCTTATAACCATTATATTGAGGTTAGATCTTCTTCCTCTATCCTTTTTTCTTTTATTTGGGGACACCTTTACCATGCTTCTTTTGCAATGGATTTGCAAACCCAAACTCCCACTTACCCCTTTACTTAAATTTCTGCTAGATTTTGACAACATATTGATAAGTGGCTCCCAATAAGGAGGTGTTCAAGAAATCCATCTCTCTTTGGATATACTAGTGTATGTCATTGTAGTAATTCAAAACCAGGTGTTTATTGGAGTCTATGATAGCCAAATTTGAGCACAAGGTATTGAATATATCAGTGTACTCTAGCACCATCTGGTCTCTCTCCTGATGCATAGTTGTCCATGTCATGTACCATTCATCATATTTTCCAAGGTGGTAGAATTCATCCTTGAGGGAATCAACAAAGGTTGAACAAGTGGCTTCTATCCTAAATTTTATAGACTCATCTCCATTATGTCTGTCCTAGTAACTTTCCCACGAATCTTTGACATGGGGAAGGGCTTTAAGGAGTGAAAAGTTGATCTTTTCAATGTCATTTTTTTAGTTGAGTAATAAACCTATAATGGATTTAACCATTTCTCCAAACCATATGCATCTATATAACCTTAAAATAAATAAATATCAAAGTTAATGTGTACCTTAAAGGGTGCTTCACCTCTAAAATCACTGCTCGTTGAATATGCATCATTAATCGTTGGTGGTCATTGAAGGATCTGGCAAAAATTTTCCATCATCTCATTCCTCGATCATGCTAGGTATTCCTTGAGTAACAAATTGAAAGTATCTACTACTATTTCATATCTAATTTCTTCTTCCATGGGAGGCCACTAGGGCCGGTGAGTTTCATATTCCCCAAGATAAATTAGCTCGAGACCCAACTCTATATATCCTAACCTAATTGGGTACATGCATTAAGAAACAACAAAGAACATATTGTTCTAATGCTAGTAATCTATATTGTATAGAGAATGAAATCAAGGGAAATAATATGAATGGAAACACAAAGACATAAATATTAGAGATATCATAGTAATACAATGAAACCAAAATTCTATAAATGAATGAAATAGAGAAATATTGTAAAATGCAAAGCGATACAAACTTGCTAGAATGGTGGTAGCTTATCTCTGAAGAGATAGTTGTCGACTAGGCTCATTTGCAAGAAGACATTAAAAGAGGCTAAAAATAGCCTTTTAACATAAATTAATAAAACCTAAGAGGAAATTACCCTAAAGATCCAAAACCCCAACTCTAGGATATGAAGCACCAAAATGATTATAGGCCCCAAGGTGGCTAGTTGATATGTCAACTTCCCATGGGAACAACTTTTTCATACAATCTTAGCTTGGGGAGCATAGTAACTTGTTGGAAATATCTAACTACAAAGTACAATTGTTGGTTGACTTGGGTATGCCATGGCCATCCTAGGCCCCTAAATGGAAACAAGACATCATTTAAGGCCTCAAAATGGCCCCAAAAGTTTGGGACCTAAAATAGTATAGTTAAAAAAACTACCAATATGGAGAACTATGTTGAGTTAGTGGAAGAGGTGGGTCACCACCTACATCTACATGGATCACGACTTGCTGGAATTATTTTCATTGATATCAAAGGGTCAATCATATAAATAATTTCATATTACAGCATTACAATACACACAACATTTCCAAGATTGATTTATATATATAGGTTTACAAGTAGATTAAAAAGGGAGTGCATGTGAAAGAGTAAAAAGTGAAATGGTGGTTTCAATCCCACGGGTTTGGGGTATTTTCCCATTGTATTTGGGGTATTTTCCCATGGTATTGGGAATTAATTATTTAATTAATGGACATTTCCTTTCATCAAAGGTTATGAAAAATTATAAAAAGAGAAAGTATTGAGAGAAAGTGTGTGTGTGAAAAATGGATGAATAAATATTTAATATCATTTAAAAAGGGAAGAGTTGCAAAATCAGTTTTAGGTCAGCTTGGATTTTTTGCGATAACTTATGTTCTGGGAAATTTCATAACTTAAAATTTTGAAGATACAAAGGAGAGATGTTTAGTACATGTGGTAAAAATTTTAGATGTTTGTTTGTTATGCTTTTGGAGATATGCCTTGTGGAAGTTATGGTTCCGTAATTCTCCTCAAATCAGTTTCAAACAGGTCATCTTGGTACTTTAACTATAACGTATTTTGTGGGATGTTTTAGACCCTGAAATGTTGCAGAGATGGAGAAGAGACCTTTGTGTACATGTGGTAAAATTTTTAGATGTTGGTTATCTATACATTGGGATATATGTCGTGTGGAAGTTAGGGTTCCTGAATGCTCCTGAAATCAATTTCAAATAGTTCATCTTCGTACGTTCACTATAACTTATTTTCTAGGGAATTTCATATATTGAAAAGTTGCAGAGATGGAGGAGATATATCTGCATACATTTTGTCAAAAATTTAGATGTTGGTTTGCTATACATTTAGAGATATGATCTTTGGATGTTAGGGTTCCTAAATGCTCTTGAAATCAATTTCAAATAGGTTAGTTTGGAATTTTGGCTATAACTTATTTTATTGGACTCTTCAGACTGTAAAAGTTTTACAAAATAGAGGAGACATATAGAGGTACCTCAGATAGAAATTTTATATGTTGGTTCATTGTACTTTCTGCGATATTCCCTATAGAGGTTAGGGCTTCTAAATGTTCCTAAGATCTGTTTCAAAGAAGTCACTTTGGAATTTTCACTATAACTTCTTTTCTGAGACTCCTCAGATTGTGAAGTTTTTACAGAATAGAGGAGACGTGCATAATTACCACAGGTAAAAAATTCCAATGTTTGTTCATTATAATTTATGATATATGGTTTGTGGAAGTTAGGGTTTCTAAATTTTCCTGAGATCAATTTCAAACATGCCAATTTGGTATTTTCACTATAAATTCTTTTATGTGACTCTTCATACTATGAAAATTTTAGAGAATAAAGGAGACATACATAAGTACCTGAGGTAAAAATTTCAGAATCAGATTTAAAAAAATGGATACATCAAACGATGTACAAGTTCATTCTTTAGAAGAGGCCCAAGACAACAAGATTTCATAAAGTTGTCATTTGGAAATTCAAATTTTGGTCAGACCTAGTAAAGGCAGAAGCAGTGAGTAGACCTGGTAAAGGAAAAATAAGTAAGTATACCTGGTGAGGGTAGAAATAGAATGTTGTAATATCCTTAATCCCAATTCTTATGTGAATATGAAATTAAATTCTTTCAATAACTTGCTCAATGAGGAATATTATCAAACATATAACAAGAACACATAAATAGAGAAGAATAATATGGCATCTTATTATGAATGGAAAAAAAATACAAGGATCTCTAATGGTTGTAAAAACAACTTCAAAAAACTACTCAAACCACAAACTATTGGCTCTAGGAAGATACACAATCTAGAGAAACCACATGCAAGAAACATGGTATGATGGCAATCAATGAACCCAAGGCTCTCTAAGCCTTATAATGCTATGCTCTAGTGATGTTGGTACTGCAGATCACCCTCTGAAATTCAACGAAAACTTCTCGAGCCCGATCTACTGTGAAACCCCGAACTACAGGGGTACTCACGAGATGATTTCTATGTGTCACACAGGTACTCGTGGGATGAACCTCATACAACCCGTGGGTATTCCTATGAAGATCCATGTTAAAATATCTATACACACTGGTGTAACTATTGATGATATCCTCCTGGTTCTGGCTGCTAAGTGTCGCGTACTCATTGATAAACTTCAAGATCTTCTATAATAGTGTCCAATTCCACAACAAAACCAATAAATACTCTAGATGAATCTCAATCTTGTCTAGATAGGGTGGGTATTGCACCACTGAAACTAAACCTGCAGTGGAATGGTTTTGCCCAAAATCCTAACGAAAACACTGGCCACAAGAGCACTCAATAACATATCAAATCATAATTCCAAGAAGGTAGGCTACCCTTTCTATTTATTCTTCTTCTCTGATTCTTATATATCTTCCATATTGACCAAATCAAACCCTTACTTTATTAAAATATAATTGTTTATTCTATTTAATATCTCTTTAGGGTTTGATACCTTGACTCCCCTTTTCTTTATTGACTATAGCCTATGGGAGTCATTTACGTTAATAAGTCATCAATTGAAGGGGGAAATTACAGTCCTCCCTTCCCAAAATTATTTTTTCTCAAGTAATTTTAGATCAAGGTGCTCGAAAATATGTTCACCCTCCCATGTAGCATCTTTGCAGGCAACCCCTTCCATACGACCATGTACTCTCGAATGAATTTTCTCCTTAGTCTTCATTCTTGTACATCAACAATATTTCTGGGTGCTAAAACCATTTTTCCTTCCTCATATAGAAGAGGAATATATGTCGAAGCGGTGACATGTTGGCCCAATTCCTTTTTTAGGCATGATGCATGGAAGGTGTTTTGGATTCTGCTTCCCTCTAGTAGCTCCAACTTATATTCCACCTCTCCAATTCTCCTCATCACTTTGTAGGGCACACAAAAATGAGGTTTCAAATTCTCTGCACCACTCTTCTTCAATGATGACTATCGGTAAGGCTGTAGCTAGAGAAATACTAGGTCCCTGATCTCAAAACTGTGTTCCACCTGATGCCTATTTGCATACATATTATGTTGGTTCTAAGAAACTTGTAAATTCTCCTTTAAGATCCACAATATGTCTTGGCTTTCCTGCAACTATTATTTGGCCTTGGGATCCATGCTCTATCCAAACACCAAATCTACAAATGATGAGGCATCATAGCCATACAATGCTCTGAATGGACTCATCCCGATGGACAAGTGATGACTGGTTTTGTAACAGTGTTCCCCGAGATGAAACCATTTTATCCATGCTCATTTTTTTCATGACACATAGTTCATCAAGTACCCTTCTACAGATTTGTTCACTATATCAGTCTGCTCATCTATCTAGGGGTGATAGTTAGTACTAGGTTTCAACTCCGTCTCAGATAATCTGAATATCTCCTACCAAAATGAACTGAGAAACCTATTATCCCGGTCACTGACTATGTTCCTTGGAAGACCATGGATTCTAAACACTTCCCTGAAGAAGCTATCCACCACCTAATATGTGTTGTATTTTGAAGGAATAGAAAAGAAGTGTGCATATTTGGTCAACCTGTCTGCCACCATGTAGATACAATCCCTACCTTGGACCCTTGGTAACCCTCTAATGAATTCCATGGAAATGCTTTCCCATTTCCTCTCTGGAATAGGTAGTGGTTGGAGTAAACATGTTGGGCATGTCATCTTTGACTTTTTCTGCAGACAAGTCCTACACTCCCTCACATACCGTAGTACATCCTCCTTGAGACCTTTCCATGAGAATCTCTCTCTCACCTATTTATAAGTCTTCAAGTACCTTAGGTTTCCAACTAAAGGGGCATCATGGACTTCCCTCAAGATATTATCATTGAGCACGGTCTCAGGGACAAGATAAATCCTCTCCTTGTAGTATATGATTTAATCCACTACTCTGTACCTATCATCCCATTTGGTTCCCTCCATCAACTCACATGCAAATGTATTTTTGGAATATTTTTCCACGAGGGTATACTTCCAATCTATTGAGACCTCGACAAGGGAGAAAACTGTAGGATTCTTGGAAAGGAAATTGAAAACTACATTATTCTTGTCCTTAACATATTCAATGTCAAAGTCACAGGCTTGTAATTTACTCACCCACTTATGAGTAAATAATATCCTTAATCCCAATTCTTATGTGAATATGAAATTAAATTCTTACAATAACTTAATCAATGATGAATATTATCAAACATATATCAATCACGCATAAATAGAGAAAAATAATATGGCATATTATTATGGATGGAACAACAATACAAGGATCTCTAACGGTTGTAATAACAATTTTAGAACAATACTCAAAGCACAAACTATTGGCTTCTAGGTAGCTACACAATCTAGAAAAACCACACACAAGAAACCTGGTATGATACCAATCAATGAACCCAAGTCTCTCTAAGCCTTCTACTGCTCTGCTCCAGTGATGTTGGTACTGTAGATCACCCTCTAAAATTCAACGCAAACTTCCCGGGTTCGATCTGATGTGAAACTACAACCTACAGGGGTACTCGTGGGATGCTTGTTGGGTGTCCTACGGGTACTCGTAGGAAGACCTTCATACAACCCACAGGTATGCCTCTGAAGAATCTTGTGCGAAGCTCTCTGCACACCAGAAGAACAACCGATGATCTCCTCCTAGTTCTGTATTCTAAGTGTCACATACTCACTGATAAACTTAAATATCTTATGGAATAGAGTCCAATGTCGCAATGAGACCAAGAAAAGATCTAGATGAATATCTCTCTTGTCTAGCTAGGGTGGGTATTTCACCACCGAAACTAAACCTGCAGGGAAAGGGCTTTTCCTAAAATCCTAATGAAAACATTGGCCACAAGAGCACTCAATAACATATCAAATCATAATTCCAAGAAGGTAGGATACCCCTTCTATTTATTCTTCTCCTCTAATTCTTCTAGATCTTCCATCTTGACCAAATCAAACCCTTACTTTATTGAAATATAATTAATTATTCTATTTAATATCTCTTTATGTTTTGATACCTTGACTCCGCTTTTCTTTGTTTACTATAGCCTACGAGATTCGTGTAGGCTAATGAGTCATGGATTGGAGGGGGACATTACAAATGTAGACTAAGTGAAGGTTGGTGAATCCCAAACAAAGAGATTGATGTCTCTTGCTAAGTTGGTGCTTAGTGGTGGGGATTGGTGCCTCTAGTAGATTGGTGTCTACAAAGAAATGTAAGATATTGGTGTCTCTTTCTAAGTTGTTTCTTAGTAGTTGGGGTTGACGTCTGCTATAGATTAGTTTATATGAGGATTTATAAGAGATTGGTGTCTCTTTATACATTGGTGCTTAGCATCGGGGAGTAGTGTCTTCGGTAGATTGGTGTGTATGAATGATATGTAAAATGCTTAGAGACCACTTGTTGCTTTACATATATACATGCAATATCTAAATTCATCCAAAATAATTATTGATCGTATTGGGGTGGTTTGTAGAATTCTAATGATGTGATTTTACCCAGAAAATCATAAACTGAAGATTAGTTTTGCTAAATAGTGAAATGATACAAAAGAAAATAAAAGAACTCAAATTACATACTTTTTTTTCATCTTTAAGTTCCCTTTAATCTAATAAAAACTTCTCCATCTCAAGTATCAAAATAACATGTAAAATGACTCACATATGTCAATTTAATAGATTCTCCTAAATTTCATTAGTCAAAATAAGAAAATAACTTCACCATTGAATTCCTTGTGAAATTTTGAGAAATTTCACTATAAAGTCAACCAATTTCCAAACTGGCTTATTATCACCCTCTTAGGCACACAAAACAATGCATTAAATGTTCATTAATGTCAAATTGAGATAAGACTTTTACAAATGACCTCAAATCACGAAATAGACCTCAAATTCATGATCCTGGTGAACAATCATGAAGAATGAGTATAAACATGCCTAGGTGTTGTTATTATACCTCATGGCATGCTTTACGAAACAACATATTTAATTCTCTTCTTGGCACGCAAATCGAGACATTCATACAACCTTGAAATCTGTACCATATCTTGGAATTCATGCCACCTTAGGATCCATGCATACCTTGGAATCCATGCATTGGGATGCATGCAGACCTGGGGATGTGTGCCCATTGGGATCCATGCCAAATATATAGGGTTGGGTCTCCAACCTCCTCCACGCAAAATTAGGCAACTTAATGCTAATTTTAGAGGCATCCCGAAATAGGCGGGACCGTTGGCCTAGTGGTTAAGGCATGGGCTAAATTTAGTAGAGGTCGGGGTTTCCATTCCCCACGATCCTCTCTTTTGGCATATCTTTTGGTTATATGTTATATATATAGTATATAGTTTTAAATTATATCTATCTATCTATCTATCTATATATATATATATCTATCTATCTATCTAT